>VWYK01010644.1:4847-16142 GCA_013399775.1 Semnornis frantzii | reverse complement strand
CAATCCCACTGCCTATGTCACTGTCAAAGATCTTAAAGAGCACTGTTTGCAGTATTGACCCCTGAAGGACACCACTGCTCTTGGTTTGGGGTACATAGAGGTAAATATGATACTGCATATATAGCACAGACGATGCAGCATTTTACGGTTGTTATATTTTATAGTTGGTTTACTCCCAGGGATAAATCAGAGTAAAATCCTTCCACATACAACTACAATAAAGCCAGTAAGACTTGCATGCACCCCATAATACCTGTCAAGTACATATATTATGTGTGTTGTCAGTACTGGTGTTTTCCATCTCAGATGTCTGGGTTTCCCTTTATTAAATTTGTTGGTTGGGTGATTATTCCACAGCTCTAGAAAGTTATCTCATGCAAATTAATGATAAAAACAACAAATGTAGATAATGACATGAGACAGATCTGGATGACTGAGGGAGCCACAAGTAACACAAATCAGAAATCAAGACTGCTTTTACATTCAAGAGCATCACAGCATCAGGAGGAAAAGGACAGCAGCTGCTTAGATGGTATTTTTTTTCTTGCTGAAAGCAAACCCAGTAAATTCCCCAAGCCACATATGTGGTGTTTGGGGAATATATAACCACTCTGGATGTCTGGCTGCTTCTGAACCAAGCTGTGGCATAGATCTAACCAAAAGCAGTGAGAGCAGCAGGATGAGGAAGGTGATTCTACCCCTGTGTTCTGCTCTCTTGAGACCCCACCTGCAGCACTGCATCCAGTTCCAGTGCCCCCAGCAAAAGAGCTGCTGGAGCAAGTCCAGAGATCACAAAGTCAGAGGGCTGGAGAACCTTCCCTATGGGGACTGACAGAGAGTTTGTAGCCTTTAGCTTGGAGAAGACAAAGCTCCAAGGAGACCTTAGGGCAGCCTTCCAGTATCTGAAAGGGGCTACGGGAGAGCACAAGCGCTTGTAGTGATAGAACAAGAAGGAACGGATTGAAGCTTGAGGAGGGCAGATTCAGACTGGAGATTAGGAAGAAATTCTTTGCAGTGAGGGTGGTGAGACACTGGAACAGGTTGCCCAGGGAGGCTGTGGATGCCCCCTCCCTGAAGATGTTCAAGACCAGGTTGGATGAGGCCTTGAGCAACCTGGGATAATGCAGGGTGTCCCTGCCCATGGCAGGGGTGTTGGAACTGGATGATCTTCAAGGTCCTTTGAAACCCAAACCACTCTATAAGTTTAAGAATCTTTGGGTAAAATAAAAGAGCTCAGTGAGTTTTTATTCTGATCATGTCACCAGACCAAAGGATGATTTGGAAACTGAGGTGCTTGTCTAGAACACTGGGTCACAATTTCTATGAAATCACAAAAGTAGTGTAGCTAACACAAAGGCTCAAACATACCCACAGAGGAGGATGACTGAAGACTGTAAGGCTAGGCAGTGACACAAAATCTGGACAGAGGCCATTCAGGGACATGTAGGCCACCTGCCCTTTTGGAGAAGGTTCTGGATTTACACAGCTCAGAAGGACATCCACGTGAAGTGACACTTGGCTGTGCCAGATGCACTGTGCTCTGCCCATCCTTACAGCAGGTGCCACAGCTATGACACTTCCACACATACCTGTGGCCCACTGATATGTCTATGTTGGGCATTACCAGCCCAGCACCTCCCTCTACAAACCCCAGCCACACTGACATGAGCGACCTGATTCCACTGTCAAGCACATGAAGGTGCATCAGAAGACAACACCAAGACATCTTCACACCAACAGCCCAGCACAGCACACAGTGATTAGTGGATATAAGCACTGTACTTGGTGCATCTGAAAGGTAAGCAGTTGGCTGTTTCCCAGGCACTGAATTAAATTGCCTGTAATTGTCTTCCCTATCCGCCTTTACCCCCTATTTCCCTTCTTTCTAGAGTTGGGGTTGGATAGTCAATGAATTAAACTGCAAAACACACTGCTCCCTGACCCTGAGATCAGAACAAGCAGCAGTACAGAGTGGAAATGGCTGCAAATAGGACCTGTGTCCTCTCTTTCCATTTGAAACCAGGCAGTGACACAGGCAGCAAGTGGAAACCCCTTGAAAGGTCACAGGTTTACGCTGGCTGAAGTACTCCCTGACAGACCAAAGCACTGCAGAAGCTGTGAGGGAGCTTTCCCCCAAGACTACATTGGTTTTAATATATTTTTGCATGTTTCTTGTCTCCTTTTAAAAGCAAACCCAAACAACATAAAGGATGCTAAATAACAGGAGGGCTGGGGAAGAACTATTTACTAGGTCTTGTTGACAGAATGAGAGGTAATGGGTTTAAACTGGAAGAGGGGAGATTTAAACTGGATGTTAGGAAGTTCTTTAGAGTAAGAGTGGTGAAACACTGGAACAGGTTGCCCAGGAAAGATGTGGATTGCTAGGTTGGATGAGGCCTTCAGCAACCTGTTCTTGTAGGAGGTGTGGGGGGTGCTGGAACTAGATGATTTTTGAGGTGCCTTCAAACCTAAACCATTCTATCACTGGAAAGCTGTAAACCTAGGTCCCTTATTTGGGCTTCCACTGCCCAATATATAAAACCCAATGCCAGTTCAAGCTCTCACCTGCAAAAAGCAGAACTGTTTCAGTTCTAAAAGAAAAGAGACTGAACTCACAGTGGTGAGAAGCAACATCAGCAGAAAAATGTGATTTCTAAAGGAAAGAGTGACTACCAAGTAAGGATCCTCACTCACAAAGCTGCTCATTTGTGTACAGGCCACCACAACCTTTCCAAACACACAAGTGTTTAGTCCTTGCAGCTGGGAGGACAACATTGTTCTGTTTGCAAACATCTTCACATTCCACTGCAAGCCACAGTTTGCATCAGGTTTGAAAAGACCCTCAGAGATCATCTTGTCCAAGCCTCCTGCACTCAGCAGGCACACCTCTGACTAGATCAGGCTGCACAAGGACAGGTAGAGTTATATTCAGCTCAAGAAAAGTGGAGCACTCACCACATCCAGGAAGGCAGCCCTGAAGAGCACAAGAAAGGAAAGCACAAGAAGACTCTGACAAAAGAACCTCCTCTTCACCCACCTTCCCCTTTATAGTGGTTGTGGTGCTCATGGGCTGGGACCCACTTGCAGCCAACTGCAGTCAGCTGTGCTGGCTGACCCAGAGCTGCTGATGACCTGCAACCCGTGGCTGGCCTGGGCTTCTGTCCATGAAGATCTTTTTGGTTCACATATGCAGATTTATCTGTAGGGCTTGCACCCCAAATTTTGTTTTACCTTTGAAGGCTGCAGGTTCTGCTTTAAACTTTAAGGGACTGGGTTTTTTAAAAAAAATGTTCTTTTGGTCCCTGGAAGTTAGTTCACTTTTTGCAACATTTTTAGTTTGTTTAATGAAAGATGATGCCTAAATCTGCAGACTCTTCTCTAAGGGTACTCTTTGACTGCCAGCAGTGCTACCAATGTGTCTTTCTCACTTGATTAGAAAGGGACATTGTGGTGATTGAGTTAGCTAAAAAATAAAAATTAAGGCTGCTGAAAGGTGAAGGAGATGAATCTCATCTTTGGTCTGCCTACATATCCCTGTTAATGTAAAATAGAAAATATCATATAACAGAGTTCTGTGTACACATGCCAAGATCATAGCCCTTCACAGAGCTCTCGCAAGCCTTTTGCATTGCTCTGTGACTTCATTCTGTCCTCTAATCGTAGAGCCACAGAATCATAGTGTTATAGAACCATAGTATCATAGACTCACACAATCATAGAATGTTTGAGGTTGGAAGGCATCTCTGGAGATGATCAAGTCCAAATTGCCTGCCAAAGCATCAACCCAGCACCACTATGGCCATTATCTATGTCCCAAAGTGCCATGGCCACATGTTTCTGCAACCCCTCCAGGGATGGTGACTCCACCACCTCCCTGGGCAGCCTGTTCCAATCCCTGACCACTCTTGCAGCAAAGAAGTTTTTTCTAATCTCCAAACTAAACCTCCTCTGGCAAAATTTCAGGCCATTTCCTCTTCATTCCTCAGAAGAACAATCAGATTCACACAGATTCAGAGAGTGCATGGGCTTGGAAGGGACCATCAAAGGTCATCCTGTCCATCTCCTCCTGCACTCAGCAGGGACACCTCCTACTGGAGCAGGCTGCACAGGGACACATCAATCCTAATCTTGAATGTTTCAAGGAATCACATCCCTGGGCAATCAGTTTCCAGTGTCTCTCATTGTGCAGAACTTCCTTCTGATGCCCAACCTAAACCTCCCCTGCTCCACTTTAAAACCATTGCCTCTTGTCCTATCACTACAAGCCTTTATAAACAGTCCTTCCCCAGCCTGTAGGTGCCCTTCAGATACTGAAATCTAGCTCTAAGATCTCCTTGCAGCCTTGTATTCTCCAGGCTGAACAGCTCAAATTATTTCAGCCTGTCTTCACAGCAGAGGTACTCCAGCCCTCTGATCATCTTGGTAGCCCTCTGGTATTTGTGGAATACTTTAATGACTAATTCTGAAGCAGATGTGAGTAGATATTGAAATTAGTCACCTTCAACCACCGTGTACCTTTCAGCGTTTACTTTCTATCTTCATCCTTCATCATCACTAAAAGGACTTTTTATTTTTACCTGTTTAATTCTATGGGTTTATTTGTACTGTAAAATAAATGAGTCACAGACTCATTGCCTTCAGTAAGGCAATCTGTATTAACGCAACCACCCTTCCTGAAAGCACCACCTACCACATCCTATTTAGATCATAATTGACAGAGGAGCATAAGAAGACCCTCTGCTTGGCCCTAGCGAGGTCACAGCTTGCATGCCATGTTCAGTTCCAGACACCACAGTATAGAAAAGACAGTTTGGTCCTGGAAGGTGTCCAGAGAAGAGCAATGAGGCTGGTGAAGGGTTTAGAGGGCATGGTGTATGCGGAGTGACTGAGGGACCTGGGGTTGTTCAGTCTGTAGAAGTGAGAAGAGAAAGCTGAGGGGAGACCTCCTTGCTCTCTACAATTCCCTGAAAAGATGCTGGAGTGAGGCTGGTGTTGGTTTCTTCTCCCAAGTAAGAAGTGATGGGAGGAGAGGAAATGGCCTGAAATTGTGCCAAGGAAGGTTTAGGTTGGCTATGAGAAAATATTTCGTTGCTGCAAGAGTGGTCAGGGGCGGGAACAGGATGCCCAGGGAGGTGGTGGAGTCACCATCCCTGGGAGTGTTTAAGAAAGGTGTAGAGGTGACACTTTAGGATATGGTTTATTGGTCATGGTAGTTGGGTTATGGTTGAAATCCATGATCTTAAAGGTCTTTTCCACCCTCATGGATTCTATGATTATTATAGCAAGTTGATCCATAACTGTCTACTGTCAAGTTCAAGCTGTCTACTGCCAGCCTACTGTCAAGTTTCTCTAACCCATTAGAGAAGATCAGTGATTCAGAATTTTGAATGAACCCAAAGATCTCCAGAAGTCCCTTCTAACCCCTAACATCCTGTGATGTTATGAGGGTGATTAAGGGACTAGAGCACTGCCTTATGAGGAAAGGCTGAGAGACCTGGGGCTGTTTATTCTGGAGAGGAGAAGGCTGAAAAGGGATCTAATAAATATATATAATTATCTGAGGGCTGAGGGTTGAGAAGGAAGAGACAGCCTCTGCTTACTTGTGCCCTGGGGTAGGTCAAGGGGCAATGGATGTAAACTACAGCACAGGAAGTTACACCTCAACATGAAGAAGAACTTGTTTACTCTAAGGGTCACAGAGCACTGGAACAGGTTGCCCAGAGAGGTTGTGGAGTCTCCTTCTCTGCAGACTTTCAAGCCCTGTCTGGGTGTATTCCTGTGTGACCTGGGCTAGATTCTATGATCCTGCTGTGGCAGGGGGGTTGAAGCCAAAGATCTCAGGAGGTCCCTTCCAACCCCTAACATCCTGTGATCCTGTGAACTATTTCAAGAGTGACAGAGGTGACCAACATCTCAGGTGGTCATCCATCTGGATGAAGCTTGAAATAATGCAATAGTTGGAGTAAGTTAAGGATATCAACCACTGAGCCAAGACACTCTGCTAATCAACTCTCCTTCCTCCGCTGTGTTGTTTCGCGCCAGTGAAGCTCCCACACAATCTCACACATGGTAATAAAATCATCAGCCTTGATTGAAAGAGGGTTCATGTGCTACCAGCTCTTACTGAAGAGTGCAGCTGGCCTCTCTGCATTCGTGTGGGTCTAAACCAAGGCTGCTTTTCTATTTCTGATAAATATTTATATAGCAATGTAGATTCCCCAGCAACATGACAAAGAGAGCAAATGTGTTCTTTGCAACAGAAAGCTTAAAACAATAGATACATTCCCATTAGGAAAAAAAAAAACCAATTACTAAACCTTTGCAAGAGACAGCACAGGAAGATGTTCCTACTCCCTTCAAGGGAATTGAGTTTGATGACCTTGAAATGTCCTTTACTACCTATGATACACAGAGTCACAGAACCACAGAATGTTAGGGGTTGGAAGAGACCTCCAGAGATCATCAACTCCAACTCCCCTGCCAGAGCAGGATCATCCAGGGCAGGTCACACAGGAACACATCCAGGCAGGTTTTGAATGTCTCCAGAGAAGGGGACTCCACAACCACTCTGAGCAGCCTGCTCCAGAGCTCCAGTACCCTCACCATGAAGAAGTGTCTCATGGTGAGGTGGAACCCCCTCTGCTCCAGCTTGTACTTGATCTCTATTCTGTCACTGGGCACCACCAAAAAGAGCCTGGCACCTTCATCTGGACACTCACCCCTCAGATATTTATAGACATTAATAAAGTCCTCTCTCAGCCTTCTCTAGACTAAACAGCCCCAGGGCTCTTAGCCTTTCTTCACAGCAGAGATGTTCCAGTCCCTCAGTCATGCTCATAGCCTCCGCTGGACTCTCACCAGCAGGTGTCTGTCTCTCTTGAGCTGGGAAGTCCCAAACTGGACAGAGTATTGCAGGAGCAGTCTCAGCAGGGCAGAGTAGGGATTCCATGATTCCATGAAAACAAACTAGTTACCCAAAGAATCCTGCACTCACACAAGAAGTGATTTGATATTTGTTTAAGGGTACATGACTGCTGCTTAGATCCTGGAGGCTGCCAAGTTCTACATCCAGCTACCCACTGAATTGGAAACAGTATCCTTCTTCCACCCAAGTGCACGTTTTGCCAAGTCAGTCAGCCTGACTGGAGTCAGCACTCCTCATAACTCTGAAGAGACCTAATTTCTCATCTGGTAAGGACTTAGCAGGAATCATGAAACTGTAAGAAAGATTCTGTTACAGTGCAGGCAGATCATAGAATCCTAGAAAGGCTCAGGTTAGAAGGGACCTCAGAGATCATCTACTCCAACCTCCCTGCCACAGGCAGGGACACCTCTCAACTAGACTTGATTGCCCAAGGCCTCATCCAACCTGGCCTTATATTCCCTTTTTATTTGTGTTTCTTTTCTGACAGAGGATGCTTACAGAGGCCCTGAGCATCTTGAAAATAAGAATACTTGCTACAGAAAGCACCATTCAGAAAGACTCTTGAGTAGTGAAACTCAAAACCAGTTGGTAACAAAAGGGTTAATAATATCTTCTACCAGGTGAGAAAGACAAAGGTCAAGAGATAGGCATACATGTGTAAGATTATCACCATAGTTTTCGAAGGACTTTTTGCTGCAGTTGAAAACACTTGGATGTGATACTCTACTGTTGGACTTGATGATCTTAAGAGGTCTTTTCCAATCTTAACAATGATTCTACAAAACTGGACAGGTTCTTGACTTCCTTCCTACACTCACAAGAACTCATTATACTGAGAGTTACTTGTCTGAATTATTTAGGTGTGTGCCTTTAAAAGAAACTAACAGGAGAAGGAAAAGATAAAAACACAGAGTTCCTTTAAAATAAGTTGCTTTGCTTTCTCTATCACCTTTTAAATTTTTTTCCCCCACCCCTTTTCAAAACCTCAAAGTAAATATAATTCCAAACAAAACTCATTTTTCCTGAATAGAATGAATGGAGCTGTAATGGGTTCTGATACTATAGCTGTTACCCTCAGAAGTGTTACACTTCCCCGGACAGCAAACATACATTAATACATATTTTGTTCTTCTCTGTGCCTCAACTTCATTCTGCATCCCAACAAAATTAGGATTAGACTGGGAAGTGAGGCAGAACTTTTGTTTGTAACATGAAGAGATGAGGAATAAATCCCACTTGATCTCTTCCCACCTTTTGGCATACAGCTACTGAAGAATGTCTGAATGGATATGCAGGTAAATAGTCTCCTGCTGTTACCAGCCACCAAAGCTGATTTACCCAACATGCAGAGGTAGAAAGGAAATTAATTATGAATATAAAAAATTCAGTCATTGCCTTTGATCATAAAGTCAGAGAATCATAGAGTGGCAGGGTTTGGAAGGGACCTCCAGAGATCTTCCAGTCCAACCGCCCTGCCGGAGCAGGGTCATCCAGGGCAGGTCGCACAGGAACACAGCCAGGTGGGTTTTGAACAACTCCAGCAGAGATGCCACAGTCTCCCTGGGCAGCATATTCTAGAGCTCCAGCAGCTTCACAGTAAAAATGTTTTTCCCTTCTGTTCCCATGGAACCTCCTTTGCTCCAGCTTGCACCCATTGCCCCTTGTCCTGTCATTGGACATCACTTGAACAGATCCTGGCTCTGTCCTCCTGACACTGCCCTGCACATCTTTATCAACATGAATGAGGGCACTCCTCAGGCTTCTCTGCTCCAAGCTAAAGAGCCCCAGCTGCTCAGCCTTTCCTCAGCAGGGAGATGTTCGACAGCCTTCAGCTTCTTTGTGGCTCTGTGCTGGACTGCCTCAAGCAGCTCCCTGGGGCTCTTCTTGAACTAAGCAGCCCAGAACTGGACACAATATTCCAAATGTGGCCTCACCAAGGCAGAATAGAGGGGAAGGAGAACCTCTCTTGATCTACTAACTAAAGCCCTACTACACCCCAGCTCCCTCAGCCTTTCCTCAGCTGGAAGATGTTCGACAGCCTTCAGCTTCTTTGTGGCTGTGAACTGGAGTCTGTGTTCACCAATACTGGTGACAACCAGGCCAGAGTCTTTATTAGTCTGAGTCCAACTAAAGGCTTACAATGCTCCTTACACCTCCTCAGAAGAACCTTACTAGATGATGCCTTTTTCCCTGTGTTTGTTTTTGTACACATTCCTAAAAGTGGTCCATTTTTCTCCATGAAAATTCAGATTTCCCTGAAATTCTTGTCTCTGGTTGCTTTTCGTGCACGACAAGAGTGGGATGTAAAAAGCAAAGGAGAAAAAAAAAAACAGAGGACATCTGAATAACTTCAATATTGGAGAGCAGCCATGGTCTGCCTGCTCTGGTACCGGTATCACTGCCTTGCAAATTCTGCAGTGAGTCTGCAGAAATTTAATCTTTCCTGAACAGAATTTATTAGGATTATAAACTATTTATCTGTTTCATGTATTAGAAATTCTTATGCAATATGCAAAAAGAAAAAGAATAAAAGAAGAAGAAGCAAAAACTGGAGAAAGAAATTTCTGTATGGTTTTAGGGGTCTCTAATACTGATGAGCTTAGACTGTGGATAGCTTGAAGTGATACAAAAACTAGGAAGCAAAAGAGCTGTGGTCAATGGGACAGAGTCTAGTTGGAGGCCTGTACCTGGTGGAGTACCTCGGGAGTTGGTGCTGGGACCAATGAGTTCATCAATGACCTGCTGATGACATCAAACTGGCAGCAGTGGCTGATGCCCCCTCAGGCTGTGCTGCTGTTCAGTGAGACCCAGACAGGCTGGAGAGCTGGGTGGAGAGAAATTGGATGAAATACAACAAGTTGGATTTCCCAGAGTCTCATATCTGGGAAAGAACAACTTCATGGACTAGTACAGGTTGGAGACTGACCTGTTGGAGAGCAGCTCTGGAGGAAGAGCCCTGGGGGTCCTTGTGGACAACAGGATGCCCATGAGCCAGCAATGTGCCCTTGTGGCCAAGAAGGCCAAGGACATCCTGGGGTGAATTAGAAGGGCTGTGGTTAGTAGGTTGAAGGAAATTCTCCTGCCCCTCTATTCTGGCCTAGCGAGGCCACGTTTGGAATATTGTGTCCAGTTCTGGACTCTTCAGTTCAAGAAGGACCTTAGGGAGCTGCTTGAGAGAGTCCAGTGCAGAGTCACCAAGATGCTGAAGGCTGTCGAACATCTCCCTGCTGAGGAAAGGCTGAGGAGCTGGGGCTCTTTAGCTTGGAGCAGAGAAGCCTGAGGAGTGCCCTCATTCATGTTGATAAAGATGCGTAGGGCAGTGTCAGGAGGACAGAGCCAGGATCTGTTCAAGTGATGTCCAATGACAGGACAAGGGGCAATGGGTGCAAGCTGGAGCAAAGGAGGTTCCATGGGAACAGAAGGAGAAACTTTTTTACCATGAAGGTGCTGGAGCCCTGGATCAAGCTGCCCAAAGAGGTTGTGGGGTCTCCTTCTCTAGAGACATTCAAAACCCACCTGGCTGTGCTCCTGTGTGAACTGTCCAGGGTAGCCCTGCTCTGGCAGGGAGTTTGGACTCAATGATTTCCAGAGGGACCCTTCCAAATCCTACCATTCTGTGATTCTGTGATTTTCTATTTATTTGTGATGTGCTGAGTTTCACTTAGAACTAAAGACTTACATGGTAAAGCCATGCAGCAGCAGTGAAATAATTAAGCAGATATCATTTCTGTCTTCACAACGAGGGTTTGCTCTATATATGCATGTCCCTTAGAGTGTTCATCTGGGCTGAATGTGCTTACCTACAGAGTCCTTCCACATTTTTTTCCCTTCATGTCTGCTCTTGGCAGAGTCGTTCACCAAGAAGAAGAAGAAAAGCCATGATACAATTTTTTTTTTTTTTGATCAGAAGTCCTTGGCAAAATAAGCAATGCTGGTTGTTAATACACAAATAATGAATGTAAATTGCCAGGGCCCTGAGGACATTGCCAGCCCTTCCCAGTCCCAGAGCTCCCTAAGACTAATAAAAACAAAGCATTTAGTGGCACTCTACATTTACATCTGCTTTTAAATTTGACTAAGAAAACTACATTTGCAAGTTCTTCAAGTTTTCCATGAAGCAGATGTGAGCTTCTCAACTGCACTCCAGGAATTTATGAAGGGAAAAAAACCAAATAAAACAAAACCAATTCTTATCCTATAAAAACAAAAACAAAAGAAAAGAAAAACTTTGGTTAAAATTATTAAATGCAGATTTTTTTTTTTTTTAAACAGGTTGATTGCTGGTCTGCAGTGCTCATATCTAAAGTTTCTGAGGGTGACCACAGTATCATAGGATATTAGGAATTGGAAGGGACCTCTAGAGATCTTCA
>VWYK01010638.1:0-10669 GCA_013399775.1 Semnornis frantzii | reverse complement strand
ATTCTATGATTCTATAAATCAGTAAATGCACCCTGGGGCTTGCCATGCCACCACACTGGGAGTGCTCAGTGCCAGAGCCTGACTGATTGCTTTCCTCTCAGGGTCATGCGGCAGATGTGTTTGAGGCCTACACTCAGCTTCTGACAGAGATGGTGCTGAGGCTGCCCTACCAGATCAAGAAGATTGCAGACACAAACTCCCGCATCCCACCTCCCATCTTTGATCACTCCTGGTTCTACTTTTTGTCTGAGGTGAGTGAGAACATTGAGTGGGTGAGATTGCCCCTTTTGGGGAAGAGGAGGCTGAGGGCAGACCTCTTGGCTCTCTACAACTCCCTGAAAGGAGGTTGGAGCCAGGTGGGGGTTGGTCTCTTCTCCCAAGGAAGGACAAGAGGAAACAACCTCAAGTTGCACCAGGGGAGGTTCAAGCTGTACATAAAGAACAATTTCTTCTTTGAAAGGGTTGTCAAGATTTGGCCCAGGCTGCCCAAGGCTGCGGTGGAATCCTCATCCCTGGAGAGAGATAAAAGTTGTGTAGATGTGGTGCTGAGGGACATGATTTAGCAGCAGACTCGGTGCTGGGTTAGTGGTTAGATTGGATGATCTTAAAGGTCTTTTCTGTGGTTCTCTGAGGTGGTTCTGGGCTGTTGGTCCTTAACTTAGTCCTTCAGAGGTCAGTAAGATACTGGAGCATTTCTTTTCAGTTGCTTTGATTGTAGAGCTCCCTACTTGACATAACAAGTGCCTTATTTCCATGGGTGACTTCAAGCTGAGAGCTTTCTGGATATATCTCATTGATCCAGCAGTGTACTCTGGTGGCCAGGAGGGCCAGTGCCATTCTGGGGTATATTAGAAGGGCTGTGGCTATTAAGTCGAGAGTGGTTCTCCTGATGCTCTACCCTGCCCTGCTGAGGCTGCATCTGGAGTCCTGTGTCCAGTTCTGGCCCCCCACCAGTTCAGGAGGGACACAGAACTGCTGGAGAGGGTCCAGCACAGAGCCACAAAGATGATGAAGGGAATGAAACAGCTCTCTTACAAGGGGAGCCTGAGGGAGCTGGGGCTGTGCTGCTGGGAGAAGAGGAGACTGAGAGGTGACCTCAGTAATGTTGATAAATATGTAAGGGTGAGTGCCAGGAGGATGTGGCCAGGCTCTACTAGGTGATGCCCAGTGACAGCACAAGGGGCACTGGGTGGAAACTGAGGCAGAGGAAGTTTCATTTAAACTTGAGGAGGATTTTTTTTTCCCTGTGAGGGTGACAGAACCCTGGAACAGGCCGCCCAGGGCAGGTTGCGGAGTCTCCCTCTCTGGAGGTATTCAGGAGCTGTCTGGGTGTGTTCTGTGTGATCTGCTCTGGGTGATGCTGCCCTGGCATGGGGGGGTTGGACTGGCTGAGCTTTGGAGGTCCCTTCCAGCCCCTACCATTCTGTGATTGTGTGATTCTGTGATCTCCTGTATCTTCTTGAAAGCAAACCCATTTTTTTGTTGCTGCAAGATTGCTGCTGGTGAATTCACAGTGCTGACCTTGTAGGCTTTTCTTTGCCTAGTACCTGATGATCCAGCAGACTCCATTCGTGCGCCGCCAAGTCCGCAAGCTCCTGCTCTTTATCTGCGGATCAAAGGACAAATACAGGCAGCTCAGAGACCTCCACACCCTGGACTCCCACGTTCGTGGCATCAAAAAGCTCCTGGAGGAACAAGGCATCTTCCTTCGGGCCAGTGTGGTTACTGCAAGTTCAGGCTCTGCCCTGCAGTATGATACCCTGATCAGCTTGGTAAGCATGAGGAGCCAACTGTGTGTTGATGTGAGGTGTCAGTAAGAGGAATACTGACCTGGGGCTTGCTCTTATCCCCTTTGTCCCTTTCAGATGGAACATCTAAAGGCTTGTGCAGAGATTGCCACACAGAGGACAGTCAACTGGCAGAAGTTCTGCATCAAAGATGATTGTGAGTTCTGAGAGTATTTGGGGGGAGCAGAGAGGCTGCTCAGCCTGGAGAAGAGAAGGCTCCAGAGAGACCTTGCAGTCTGCCAGTAGCTGAGGCAGGCTACAGGAGAGCTGGGGAGGGACTTTTGGCAAGGGCTTGGAGTGATAGAATGAGAGGGAATGGATTGAAGCTTGAGGAGGGGAGATTGAGACTGGAGATTAGGAGGAAATTCTTGGTAGTGAGGGTGGGGAGACACTGGAACAGGTAGCCCAAGATTGTGGTTCATGCCCTCTCCCTAGAGGTGCTGAAGGCCAGGCTGGATAAGACCTTGAGCAACCTGTGCTAGTGGACAGTGTCCCTGCCTGTGGCAGGGGGTTGGAACTGGATGATCTTGAAGGTTACTTCAGCTCAAAGCATTCTGTGAATCTGTGTGTCATGGTTTGAATCAAGACTTCTCAGATGGAGAAGCTCAACAGAGAAGAAGGGAACACAGCTGAGAGTTTTGAGTAGGACTGAACTGCTTCCAGGCTTAATTATCACAGTGCTCTGATTGCATCTGTTCCTAAAGGACACAGTTTGGTGCAGTGGGCAGCTTAGAAGAACAGAGTTAATCATAGGATGCTTTGGGTTGGAAGGAACCTTAAAGATCATCTAGCTCCAACTCCCCTGCCAGGGGCAGGAACACCTCCCACCAGAGCAGGAATATTCAGTTCTGCCGTCCCAGAAACAAGAACACTCTCTGTGCTCTCAGCAGTAGCTTGGCTTCAGCTTTTTTCCCTTTCATTTTTGATACCTGTTAGAAAATATTAGGACCAGTCAGAGAATGGAGAATTGGAGAATTAACAGAGAATGCCCAGCTTGATATGTCAGAGTTCTTCACTCACCTGTTAAGGGCAGCAAGGCTGGGGAGGGGTCTGGAGAATGAGCAGCTAAGGGAACTGGGATCGTTTAGTCTGGAGGAGATCTGGATTGTCTTGCTCGTGCGGCCCTTGTCTCCTAGTGTGTCATCTGGGATGGAGAACACTTTCCCTTGGTGTCCCAAACTGTTATACCTGGTGCCCCCAAATGTTCTGCCTGGCATACCCAAATGTTACCCTTCTGTAGCCTAGAGCAGGAAGGTTTAGTGAGCTTGTGGGATGATCCCTGTCACACTCAAAGTGGATTTTTTATTTAGGTTGGGGTTGTTTGGTTGGTTTGGGGTATTTTTGTGTGCAGTTTGTTTTTTCAATTCATGCTTCAAAGGTTTTCCCTCTTCTCTCTGCAGCTGTTCTCTATTTCCTCCTGCAAGTCAGCTTCCTGGTGGATGAGGGAGTGTCACCTGTTCTCCTGCAGCTGCTCTCCTGTGCTCTGTGTGGCAGTAAAGTGCTGTCTGTAGCCTCCTCCTCCGGATCATCGAGCACCTCTTCCACCTCTGCTCCTGCAGCATCAGGCTCCGGACAGCCAACAACACAGGGCAAATCCTCCACTAAAAAGAGCAAGAAAGAAGAAAAGGAAAAAGAGCGAGAGGGTGAGCTGTGCTTGTGCCCTGTTCTGTGCTGGGTTTAGGGAGGAAGGCTTCTCCTCTTAGCCTTTCTTACTCTCTTTAGAGAGAACTGCTTGTTGCCTGGGCGATAAACACCACAGTGTGAAAGGGTCATGGATCCTGGCGAGGGCATTTGCAGGCTACAGCAGCAGCTAGGAGAGAAGAGCAATTTTGTAGGTTGGAAAGGGGCAAAAGATGGATTAAATGACCTTAAAAGGTCCCTTCCAACCCAAAACCTTCTGTGATTCTGTGAAGCAATATGTCCTGAGAGCTGGGGCTGAAATTAAAATGCTGAGTACATCCCAAACCCACTGCATTTATCCACTTGAGTGGGCTGTAAGTTTTCTATTGGAAGTTAACTCTTCTAATAGCGAAGAAGCTTCCACCTAACTTGCCTATTTTTTGGCTTGTAGGAGGCTGAAATGGTTGCTGGGATCCAAACAAGTCCTGAAGATGCACACCCAGTTTGGTGTCCAGACTTGTTTTTTTTCCTCTGTCTGACTTGTGAACAGTGTTGGAGCCAGGGCTGCTGCTTAATGGCTATCCAAAGGCCTGGGAAAGTAATTAAGCTTCCCTATAAAAGTCATGGGCATAAATTCCCTCTTGGCTTTTCTTCAGGGAACCCATTTGGCTTTCTCTATCAGATCATTCTCTGTGACTCTTTCTTTTCACTGCCCAGTGGTTGATCCTTTTCTCTCAATCAGGCTGTGCAGCATATTTTCTCATGTCCATGCTGGCAAGTATTCCAGTAACTTTTTTTTTTCCCCTGTGTTAATCAGGAGTACTTAGGTTGTGATTCTGGAAAGAGAAAGGAGTGTTAAACTTACCTGAAACACAGCAATGCATCCCCATTATCCTGACATGAAATAGGAAGCTCTGAGGTGCTCCATTTAATCTGCTTTCTGTCACCTGCTGCCCCTTAGGTGAGAGTCTGGGCAGTCAGGAGGATCAGCTGTGTACAGCTCTGGTGAACCAGCTGAACAAGTTTGCTGATAAGGAGACCCTCATTCAGTTCCTGCGTTGCTTCCTGCTGGAGTCCAACTCGTCCTCTGTCAGGTGGCAGGCTCACTGCCTTGCCCTCCACATCTACAGGTGAGCTGCTCTTAGCCACTCTCAGTGATGGGGAGCTCTGGCCTTGCTAAGAGGCTGTGCCTGAGTCTCTGTCCTGCAGAGTACTGACTCTTGCAGGTGATTGCATCCCCCTCAGTCACTGACATTCTGCTACAGCTGTTTGGGCTGGAGGGAGAAGTTGTGACTTAACTCATTGAGTTATTACCTGCAAGGAGCATTTGAGTTCTGCCTGCAGAATAGGGCTCCTGACACCTATGGGAGTAGGGTTTTGTGGGTGAGGGGGTTTCTGAGGCAGAGGCAAGTTAATGTAGTTAAATGGTTGAGAGTTCTGTAGGGAAAGGCACACATCAGGGTGCTGAGCTCCTGCAGGGCTCAATTCAGGTGTTGCAAGACAGCTGCTTGCATTTCAGAGAGTGCCAGGGTGGTGGCAAGAAGCAGAGGTTTCACTTTGGATTAGTTGGAGCATCTGCCCTATGGGGACAGGCTCAGAGAGTTGGGGCTCTTCAACCTGGAGAAGAGAAGGCTCTAGGGAGACCTTAGAGCAGCCTGCCAGTGCCTGAAGGGGGCTACAGGAGAGCTGCGAAGGGACTTTTGACAAAGGCATGAAGTGAGAGGAACAAGGAGTTGGATTTACATTAGACATGAGGAAGAAATTCTTCCCCATGAGGTTGGTGAGGCACTAGAACAGGTTGTCCAGAGCAGTTGGAGAGCCTGAAACTGTTCAAAGCCAGGTTGGATGAGACCTTGAGCAAGCTGCTCTAGTAGGGAGTGTTGAGTCTGGAAGATCACAGCCATCCAGCAAGNCTATGATTCTGTGATCAAGGGAGGTTCTCCTCCCCCTCTACTCTGCCCTGCTGAGACCTCATCTTGAGCACTGCCTTCAGTTTTGGGCTCCCCAGTTGAAGAGGGACAGGGATCTGCTGGAGAGGGTCCAAGGGAGGGCTGTGAGGATGCTGAAGGGACTGAGCACTGCCTGGTGATGAGAGGCTGAGAGATCTGGGCCTGCTTAGTCTGGAGAAGAGAAGACTGAGAGGGGATTTAATCAATGTTTGTAACTCTCTGAGGACTGGGGGTCAGGAGGGGGGACAGGCTCTGCTCACTGCTGCCTGGGATAGGACAAGGAGCCTCTCCAGACCTGTCTGGATGTGTTCTGTGTGCCCTGAGCTGGATTGTCTGGTCCTGCTGTGGCAGGGGGGTTGACTGGATGAGCTCTTTGGGTCCCTTCCCAACCCTGCCATCCCGTGAGCCTCTGATCTTTAGGGTCCTTTCCAACACAAACCTGTGATCTGTAATCCATTCAACAGGAACTCCAACAAGTCTCAGCAAGAGTTGCTGCTGGATCTCATGTGGTCAATCTGGCCAGAGCTTCCAGCTTACGGAAGAAAGGCTGCCCAGTTTGTAGATCTCCTGGGATACTTCTCTCTGAAAACCCAGCAGACTGAGAAAAAGGTATCAGTGTCATTCTGCAGAGGACGTAACAGCATCCTGCTGCTTCCTCTGACCTGTGTCAGTGTTCCTTTATGGTACAACTGGGACAGAATATCTCTCAAAAGAGCTTCTGGTGGAAATGTCTTTTGTTCCCAAAATTGAAATGCGAAGAGAGGTCCCTAAAAGGGTCCTTTAAAAACTGGGGAGTGTGGATTTTTTGTTTCATTGTTTAAGGGGTTTTGGTGGGGTTTTTTGGGGGAGGGTGTTGGTGTTTTGGAGGTTTTCTTTTAGATTAAACTATCTTTCCCACAGGAAGCCTTTGAGTGAAAATGAATTTATCTGCTAGCTCAAATTGATATCTTTTTGATATTTCAGCTCTTAGAAATCTGTGGTGACCACAGGTTTGTTAGGGGAACAGGTGGCTTAAGGACAAGTAATTTAAACACTGTGTGTGCTTAAAGGGCTGGGAATGCCTTACAGACCCTAGCAGGCATTGGCTGACCAACAGCACTGTTACTGTGGTAAAGAGCTCATTTGGGGCTCTCTTACATTCCTGGGGAATGATTTAGTCACCTAAATTCCTGTGGGTATCCTCTGGGGGACCTGGAATGCCACAAGATGAGGAACCTTGAGAAGGCAACATTTTCCTCCTTGTATTTCAGCTGAAAGAATACTCCCAAAAGGCTGTGGAGATCCTCAGGACCCAGAACCACATTCTGACCAACCACCCCAACTCTAACATTTACAAGTGAGTTACTTCTGACTTGGAGCTGTTTCACTGAAGAGCTTTGCAGCTGCAATCCACAATTCTTCTAATACAATGGTGGTGGAGGAAGGACCCCTGCTGAGAGCCTGTGCTTGCTGCAGCTGCTCTGGGCAGAAGAGCAGCATTCAATTCTGCCATCCCAGAAAGAGAACACTCTGTGTGCTCTCAGCAGTAGCTTGGCTTCAGCTTTTTCCCTTTGATACCTGTTAGGAAATATTAGGACCAGTTAGAGAATGGAGACTTGGAGAATTAACAGGGAATGTCCAGCTTGATATGTCAGAGTTCTTCACTCATCTGTTAAGGCTAGCAAGGCTGGGGAGGGGTCTGGAGAATGAGGAGCAGCTGAGAGAACTGGGATTTAGTCTGGAGAAGAGGAGGCTGAGGGAAGACCTCACTGCTCTCTACAACTTGTTGAAAGGAGGTTGCAGTGAGGTGGGAATTGGTCTTTTCATCCTAGTATTAGGTGATAGGAGGAGAGGAAATGGCCTGAAATTATGCCAGGGGAGGTTTAGGTTGGACACAAGGAACAATTTCTGTCCTACAAGCATGGTCAGAGATTGGAACAGGCTGCCCAGAGAGGTGATGGGTCCCCATCCCTGGAGGTGTTCAAGAAACCTGTGGCTATGGCACATGGGGACATGGTTCAGTGCCCATGGTGGTGTTGCGTTGATGGTTGGACTGGATGACCTTGGAGGGCCTTTCCAGTCCAAACCATTCCATGATTCTCCATTGCCCAGACACAGAGCTACTGGTTCAGCACTGTAGCAGAACACAAGAGGAGTGCTATAAATGCCTCCCTCCGTGGCACTTGGAGGCCATGGCACCTGGGGATGTGCTTTAGTGGCCGTGGTGGTGTTGGGTTGATGGTTGGACTAGCTGATCTTGGAAGTCTTTTCCAACCAACCAATTCTCTTGATTCTAGCACATTGTCTGGACTGGTGGAATTTGATGGCTATTACCTAGAGAGTGATCCTTGTCTTGTCTGCAACAACCCAGAGGTGCCCTTCTGTGTAAGTGACAGCTGCTCTTTGACCCTTTGCAGTTACAGGGATCCCAGCTGGTCCCAGCAGCCTGATTTGCTGTACTTCTAAGGTTTGGAGATGTAATTATCGAGGAGCTGTGTCCTTGTTTTTGTCCTCAGTACATCAAGCTCTCCTCCATCAAAGTGGACACACGGTACACTACCACCCAGCAAGTAGTGAAGCTGATTGGCAGCCACACCATCAGCAAGGTGACAGTGAAGATAGGAGACCTGAAACGAACCAAAATGGTCCGAACCATCAACCTTTATTACAACAACAGGACAGTGCAAGCCATAGTGGAGCTGAAAAACAAGTAAGCATGGCCAGGGGGCTTGTGTGAGCAAACCTCTTGAATTGGTTGTGGGAATTAACGAGGCGGGAATTATAAAATCTGCAGTTATTTCCTTTCCAGAAAGCCCCACCCACAACTCTATACAAATGAGTTAGATGGGGTTCAAAAATTCGGTTGGGAAAATCTTCACAAGCATGCTTATAGGGAATTTAGTAATTTGGGAAAATCAGAATGTTGGAAAGGGTTTGCTATAAAAACAGCTTTACCACATTTACAAACAAAGGCAGCCTGGAGCCCTAGGGAGAGTCCGTGCTATTCACGGTGGCGGAGTAGGAATTTGGAGCTGGTCCCTTGGCTCCTTTTCAGCAGTCTTTTGCGGCAGTGCCGTGAACTGCAGAGTGTAATCCGGCAGCAGGTCAGTGTGGCACAGGATTCAATGGGAGTATACCTGCCAGAGTCCATACTGACCACAGACACTGCTGCCATGGGCACAGAGTGCAGGCAAAGCTCAGGCTGCTTGGCAGCGTACCCACCAACAGCATCGGTTTATGGCAGAGGCAGGTCCCTGCAGCAGGCAGGCAGGATGCAGCGGTCCAAAAGCAGGGGCTGTGCGCTTGCTCCTCACCGTCCTTCCAGATACCCCTCAAGGACTGAGTCAAAGTCCCTCTCTGGGCCGTCCCTCGCTGGCCAGTCCCTTTCTGGGCCGTCCCTCGCCGGGCAGTCTGACTCAGTGGAAGTCCCACTAGGTAATGTGTCCAGTTGCCATATCTATATGCTGGGGCGATTTGCTCTCCCCTGTTGAAGCCTGTGGGGGTAGGGTAAGGTACTTGGTGCCTACTCCTTTCACGTTCCAGACCCCCAGAGGTGGGGAGGAGCAGAACAGTTTCACTCCCCATTCAGGCCTCCGGTGGGGCAGGGACTTGGGTGTGCCCTGCCATGCCTCCCCAGGAACAGGGGATAGGACAAGAGGAAATGGCCTCAAGTTGAACCAGGGGAAGTGTAGATTGGACAGGAGAAGAAAATTCTTCACTGGAAGGGTTCTCAAAGACTGGAGCAGGCTGCCCAGGGGAGTGGTTGAATCCCTATCTCTGGAAGCGTTTCGCATCCCAGAGATGTGGTGCTGAGGGCCATGGTTTATCCCTAGCCTTGGCAGAGTTAGAGAATGGTTGGACTGGAGGAGCTTTAAGGTCTTCTTTGACCAAAACAATTCTGTGATTCTATTCTATGACATGGAAAGACATGAACAGAGAGCTTAGCTCTCATGAAGACACCATGAACTATGGGCAAGCTTACTCCTAACTATTGAGACTATTTCCAACCAAACCAATTCTGTGGTTCTATGAATTTCACTGTGTGGATTTCTGCTAAGGTGTTTGGCTTCTTCTTTTAGCCAACATTCCTTCTTGGACTGCTACTCATCCCTGTCAGCCCATGCTGAGGGGAGATTGTTCTGAATCTTCTCCAAGAAATGGCTGAATTAAGATCCAGATTCCACCTGGATCTTGAAACTGCAAAATCCCTGTGTGCCAACATTGTGCAGGCTCAGTTTTAAGCACCTAACTTAATTATGTGGAAACCAATATTAACACCAAAGCATCTCTTGGAGATTTTGACCCTGGAAGGGATTTGGACCTCGCAGCATGTCCAGAAATGCAGGAAGTGTTAACACTGCTTGTTTGAAACCATATTAACTTCAGAAGTTGGATGGCCCAGCTCATGGCTATGAAAAAATAACTCATTCTGGAGCCAGTCCTCCTACATGCTTTCTCCTCTTACTCCTTGAGATGTTCCCACCAGAATCAGATCTCTTTGCCTTAGGGATTAATCTGTGCCTGCCTGCTTATTGCTTATTTGAAGTCTTAATCAATTCTGTGACATCACAAGTGGCTGCTGTGGAGAGGATTATGATGTCACAAAGAGAGGATTCTGACTTCAAGTTGAGAATAAGCAGTGGGAGCAGATGAGATCTTTAGAAATAAATATCCTGTTTTCATACAAATGTCCTTACTACTAAAGAAAAGAAGCCTAAAATGGAGGTGAAAATCCCTAGAAAATGTCTGTAGAATTAAAGTTGTGTGGTTTTGTTTTTTTTCATGGGGCATCAACAGCTCTTTAATCCCAAACAGTCTCTCTCTTATGAAGAGGATAAAGGCTTAAAATGTATTTCTGGCTACATATCATGTCAGTACAGAAGCTAAGGAAACCAAGCCTGGAACTGCTTTCCATTCATGCCATTTCAAGTGGATTTGGAGCTCTCTTCCTTGCGTGGGCGCACCCCTGCTGGAGAAACCCACCCCTGCTTCCTTTCCCTGTTTTCTTTCCCCAGGCCAGCTCGTTGGCACAAAGCTAAGAAAGTCCAGCTGACCCCAGGCCAGACAGAGGTGAAGATTGATCTGCCACTGCCCATCGTGGCCTCCAACCTGATGATTGAGTTTGCAGATTTCTATGAGAACTACCAAGCCTCCACCGAGACCCTGCAGTGCCCTCGCTGCAGCGCCTCCGTCCCTGCCAACCCGGGGGTCTGCGGCAACTGCGGGGAAAACGTCTACCAGTGCCACAAGTGCAGGTATGGCAGCCCCACTGCTGCAGGCCTGGGGGCAGCTATGGAGTCCCTCTACCCAAGAAGCAACCCTGTGGAGAGGGAC
>VWYK01010634.1:0-14297 GCA_013399775.1 Semnornis frantzii | reverse complement strand
GCCAGGCTGGATGTGGCTCTAGGTTACCTGATCTAGTGTGAGATGTCTCTGCCCATGGCAGGAGGGTTGGAACTGAATGATCTTTGGGGCCCCTTCCAGCCAGCCCTGACAGTTTTATGATTCTATGAAAACTGTTGCAGTCAATGTTTCATCACCCTGTGGGCAGTATCTGGCTGAAGTTTCCAAGCAGAGCACCTGTGCAGTGACCTACCCTTTTGAAAGAGTTGCACTTTGCAATAAAGAAAGATGATTTAAAATAAAGTGTTGCAGTAGACTTTGCCCTCATCAGCATGGGGCACTGTCCTCCCCCAGGGTAAAACCAGTGGCAGAATTATCTCCTATGAAGAAAGGCTGAGAGGACTGGGACTGGTTAGTCTGCAGAAGAGAAGGCTGAGAGATCTTATGGCTATAAATATCTGAGGAGTGAGTATCAAGAGGAAGGGGCCAGGCTCCTTTCAGTGGCACCCAGTAACTGGACAAGGAATAATGGATGTAAGCTAGAACACAGGAAGTTCTATCTCAGAATGAGGAGAAAATACTGTGAGGGTGCAGGAGCCCTAGAACAGGCTACTCAGAGAGATTGTGGAGTCTCCTTCTCTGGACACTTTCAAAGCCAGCCTGGATGTGTTCCTATGTGGCCTGCCCTAGATGATCCTGCTTTGGCAGGAGGGCTGGACCTGACAATTTCTGGTGGTCTCTTACAACCTGTGCCATTCAATGATTAAGTACTCTCTAAGGTGCAGGACATTCGCCATGTCCTAATAGGGTGGGCAAGCAATCCCATTTTGCATGCAGCAAATATTGACAAGGGCTTACACCACCCTGTTGGTACATCTTGCTGAGCCTGGAGGGCAGCCAGCTCCACTCTCTGCCTTGGTGCAGGATAAACTTGAATTTATGTCCAGTGTCTCTTTGTACCATGTGTAAAATGCCACACATGCTAACACCACTGCCTAAATTAAAACAAATCCCTGCAAATCCCATAATGGTCTCAGGAGGCTTTATGTTGCTCTCGGGTGGGGTTGCTGGAGTCACCATGCTTCATGCTAGTGATTGAGCTTCCGGGTTGGGACATGTTTGCTCCCAGCTTTGCTATCTTATCAGCTCCTCTGATTGTTCTTTCTCATCCATTGCTTGCTTGGAATCCCATCTCTCTGGTAAAACTACTTCCCTATTTAAAACATGAGATTAAAAAGGAGTCATAAAGAACCTAAAACTCCCTCTTGGTCAGATGGAGTGGAAGTGGGATTTATTTTATGCAAAACATTAAAGTGAAGGGACAAAATGGAAGGGAAAAAAAGCCTCGGTGACCTTGAGTGGGTACAAGAAGTCACTTTGGATGATCAGGATTTGATTTTCTTCCTGGGGCTTGGTACAGCTACTATGTTTATAGTGTTCTTGTCTGAGGAGCACAGGGAGCAGATCAAACCATTACAGACTTTTGGATAAAGCTATGACAGGAGTTTGTTTCAATTTAAGTGATACATGGAGGAAAAAAAAAAATCTTCCTTATGAATGGGCTTACTGGGGACCCACAATATCATAGAATCATAGAATGTCAGGAGCTGGAAGGGGCCTCCAAAGCTCATCCAGTCCAACCCCCCTGCCAGAGCAGGATCACAGGAACGTTTCCAGGCAGGTTTTGAATATCTCCAGGGAGGGAGACTCCACAATTCCCCTAGGCAGCCTGTTCCGGTGTTCTGTCACCCTCACACAAAAAAAAAATCCTCTTCATGTTTAAATGAAACTTCCTATGCCTCAGCTTCCACCCACTGCCCCTTCTTCTGTTACCAGGCGTCACTCAGCAGAGCCTGGCTCCATCCTCCTGGCACTCACCCTGCACATATTGATAAACAATGATGAGGTCCTCCTGCTGTCACTTCTCCATGCTGGAAATGATTCCACTTGCTCTTCACACTGTCTCTGTCCTGCAGAATGGTGCTGCAATACTGCTCTTGATTTTGGTTCCAAATGGCAAGAGTTGTTCAGTTTCTCTCTACAATGTGAGCTTCACCTGTGCTTCTGAGGGATGGGAATTCACATTTCACCAGGCTGCTCTTCAGCACTTCCCAGAACTCAAGGTGCTGGCTTGCATGGATCCATCTGTACTCAGTTCATGTTCCTGGATGTGAAATCTATAGGATGGATTGGGGGAAGTGACACCTGAGATTTCAGAGAATTCAAAGGCATTCCATCATAGTGATGCTGATCTTGTCTAAACTGAGACATCTGTTGTGGTTCTGCAGAGCTATTGCTGTACAGAGCTTGTATGGCCCTCATTTGTAGAATCTGAACATAGACCCAGATGCTGAACACTCAGATTGCTGCAGCACTTTGGACCAGCTGCAGTGCCTGGGTTTTTGCAGCCCTCTTGCTGCCACCAACAAAGTCTTGCCAATTTGAGATGAACAATGTCAGTTTAGATTCATCAGGCATTTCAAGAGTGTTTTCCAATTACGATGCACTCTGGATGAGTACTAAATTATCCAAGCTTAAAGGCATAAAGAAAAAGTATCTGAAACCCAAAGATATTTATTTAGTTGTACATCAAGGAGAATAGTTTCATAGTTTATCATCCTGCATTTTCTCCCACTTCATACATAAAAAAAGCTCAGCCAAACAACATGGTATCTCTTTTCATGTGTGCTAAGGCTGATTCATCACTGACATGAACATTATTCCCCTTCCTACCAAGGGAGAAGATAACTTAGTCTTTGATCTTCACAGTGACTGGGGATGGGAAAGCCCTCAGAAGTCCATAATCTCTCTTATTTTTCAGCCTTATCTGCATGGAGAGGCAGTCCTGCAGATTTTCCTATACCCAACTGTGTGTTAAGCTTGATTGAAAGTTTTGATTTCTGTTCCACTTCTTCTAGAAGTCATCTTCCTCTCTGGCAGATCCACACCTGTATCTGCACGCAGGTGTTGATGTTGCATAGCAGGATGGAAATTAGCATGTTCTTCAAAATTAGCATGTTCTTCATGATGAGAGTGGTGAGACCCTGGAACTGGTTGCCCAGGGAGGTGGTGGAAGCCCCATCCCTGAAGGTGCTTAAGGCCAGGATGGATGAGTCTCCGGGCAACCTGGTCTAGTGCAAGGTGTCCCTGCCCCTGGCAGGGGAGCCTGAATGAGATGATCCTTGTGGTCCCTTCCAACCTGACCAATTCTGTGATTCTATATGTAAAGTCTTCAAAAAATAACAATCACAAATCTAAGGAGGGTCAGGTGGTTTCCCTTGTGACCTCCTGTGGCTGATGGAGGCTGTGGATTGCCAACTAACCACTGTAGTGATATAGCCAGACCAAATGAGTGAGGCATCTAGAAACGGGGATATGGCTAATCTCAAAGTTGGGAAAACAGACCCAAAGTGCTTTAGTATCACTTGATGAGGAGGCGTCAGTGTCCGGGAAGAAATGGCAAGGAAAGGTATACCCCATGTTCCTCATGTCTGCTCTTCCATAATTGCAAAGAACTATGTCATTGACTTCGATTAGATACAGATCCATAGAATATCCACCTGCAGTCCCTCAAAATGCTTCTCTGAAAATATCAGGCTTAAAGGATGTAAAGGCCACAATAAAAGTGGTAATGTTATGATTGCAGAAGTGAGACATCACCTTCAAACTTTGCTTGAAGAGATGATCTTATAAGGAGAAGAGACCAGGAGACCAAGAGAGGCTGCTGGTGGTCTCTTCTCACAGGTAAATAGTGAGAAGCTACCACTGGATAGATTTAGACTGGACATTAGGAAACATTTTTTCCCAACAAGAGTGACGGCAGGGGAATATGCTGCCCAGGGAAGTGGTGGAATCACCAATCCTGGATGTGTTTAAAAGTTGTTTGGATGTGGTGCTTAGGATATGGTTTAAGGGTGAACTTTGTAGAGTAGAGATGTGGCTTGGACTTGATGATCCTGGGGGTATTTTCCAACTGGAATGTTTCTGTGATGATGTAAATGCAAACCCAAGCTCAGAACATTTTGATCAGGTATTCAGTAGCTCTTGTTGTCTCCCAAACAGAATGTTCCAAACACAGGCAGATCCTTTATCTAGAAGAATATATCCATCAGAGGATCCACTTACCTACCTCTTCTGTTCATAAAATATGTCATTCCCAGTCATCATTCACATATGTACCCTTGCATTTATTTCCTTGTCTGTACTTGATGAAAAGCATTCCATTCGGAGAGAAGAAACAAAGATGGGCATGTGAGGACAGAAGAGAGCTCATGTAGTGAGCCATAAACCATGCTGACGGCCAGAATTTTCTAGCAATATTGCTACACTACATGCATGTGGTCCAAAATGATGCTAGTAGTTCAGTTAATTAAACCATTGCCAGCTTCCTGCTGTTATAATGACTATTAATACCTAAAACTAAAATAGTTGAATGGCAACATCGGCAATAGTGTGTCCAGGTCCGGACCCCTCAGTTCAAGAATGGCCTTAGGGAACTGATTGAAAGAGTCTACTGCAGAGGCACAANTCATGTAGTGAGCCATAAACCATGCTGACGGCCAGAATTTTCTAGCAATATTGCTACACTACATGCATGTGGTCCAAAATGATGCTAGTAGTTCAGTTAATTAAACCATTGCCAGCTTCCTGCTGTTATAATGACTATTAATACCTAAAACTAAAATAGTTGAATGGCAACATCGGCAATAGTGTGTCCAGGTCCGGACCCCTCAGTTCAAGAATGGCCTTAGGGAACTGATTGAAAGAGTCTACTGCAGAGGCACAAAGATGCTGCAGGCAGTGGAACATATCTCTGCTGAGGGAGCTGGGGCTCTTGAGCTTGGAGCAGAGGAGCCTGAGAGGTGACCTCATTCTTGCTGATAAAGATGTGCAGGGCAGCATTGGGAGGATGGAGCCAGGTTCTGCTCAGTGATCTCATGTAGTAGGTCAAGGGGCAGTGGGTGCAAGCTGAAGCAGAATGGGTTCCATGTGAACATAAAGAAAAACGTTTTCACTGTGAGGGTGTCAGAACCCTGGAACAGGCTACCCAGAGAAGTTGTAGAGTCTCCTTCTCTGGAGACACATTCCTGTGTGACTTGTCCTAGGTGATCCTCCTGTGCTAGGGGGGTTGACCTGGATCATCTTTTGAGGTCCCTTCCAACCCCTAACATTGTGTGATGCTGTGATACCCAGGCACTGCAAACAACTTCCTGGATTGTAAAGTAATTAACTCTGAATTCACACTACATAGTTAAAAGGGGAATTACAGCTTCATCTATTCTACGTGGCCCTTGTTCTGAGTCCTTATCTGCACTGTCAGTGGATATCACTTGTTGCCAGCAGGTTTGTGAGTAGACCATGAAAGCATAAGCACAGCCAGTATGTTTTGTACTGGGAAACTCTCTTAAGAGATGTTTGCTTGCTAAGTTGCAAAAATAATTAAGGAAATATAACCAGAAAACACCAGCTGGACAGCCTGTGTTGAAGGGGAGCAATGCAAGACATGGGGACAATCCTTTGGGACTAACTGCTGTCCAGGAATTACTCTCATGGTCAAGACTCTTTTCATCTCCATTTTTCTTGCTGCATCTGCCAGGTAGAAGGTAAGGTTGGGTCTTGCCTAGAGCATCTGTGGTATCCAAATTCTCCTCCCAGTGTGGGCTGCTTCTGCCTGTCATCAAGCTAATTTCCAGGCTTCACTGAGTGAAACGAGCTGGCTGAAAGGCTGTTCCATTCCCCAGAGCTGTTGGTGCCACACAAGCACAAGAGTGTGGGAACAATTTGGGGAAAGCAGCTGAGATTGGGGTGCCCATTTTCCACTGGACCATCCAAACTCAGGGAGGGTATGGAGGTGTAGACCCACACCTCAGACCTGCCACTGGAACTCTATGTAAGCCACAGATATTTTGGTTTTGATTAAGCAATTTTCTGTTCAGTGTCTTTAAAGATTGGGCGGGGGTTGATTAGGCTATGCTATGCTTTGGTGTCGTGGGTTTAAAGAAACGACAGAGTGAAGCTCTCAAACTAATTGGAGAAAAAACACAGAATTGTATTTGGAGAGAGTTACAGATAGAAGTTACAGGGCAGATACAGAATCCATAAGCGAGCCCCCTTGAATTNTGAATAACAATCTTCAAGTCCCAAGAGGACTTTCTTAACCCTATAGTTTCCAACCTGGGACATTTGGTTTGGCATTCATTGGCTCCACTAGAAGGGCCTGAGAAAACAAGGTTGGTTTGTACTCTGGAGTAACAAAGTCAGTTCTGCAACCTCCTTCTCAAGCAGGCAAGGCTGACTGTAGTCATGGTGGCGATGGGAGCCTGGGTGCCTGGGCACGCAGTGCACACTGCAGAGGTGTGCCATCTGTGTCCTCTATCTTTGCTGCATGAAACCAGACCTGCTGTTTCCAGCCTAGAGAGTACCTCTGGGGAGCTGCCCCTCCACCTGTCTTTGCCGGTAGATGGAAGGATGTAAAAGTCCCAGTGCAACTCTAGAGGAGAGGGGTTTTAAGGAATTGAGAAGGCATGGGGTGTCCTGCCAGCAGGTGTGGCTGTTCTTTGGGCAGGATTTGGATTCTCCATGGTGGATAACCTTCCGCCTGTGCCGGCTGTGGTTCTCAAACCGTTAATGTCAGCCCTCGTGCAGGAGAGATCCCAGCCTGCTGGTTTGATGTTTGCACCATGTGAGACTATGTTCAATAAAACAAATCCAGTGAGTGTCACAGGACCCCTTCTGCTGCTGCTGCTGCCTGTGGGTTTGTTGTTAAGATTGTTAAACAACCTTGACAAATGTTCTTAATAACTGATGGGCTGCCTCGCCAGAGTTGCCATGCACATCAAACGTGCTGCTCGAGCTGAACTCAGCTGTCCCACTCAGCAGGGAGGAGAGAAACTCCTTAGGCAGGGCCTGTGTTTTGCAGGATTGGGATGCAGTGGAGGTGTCCACACTGAAGTGTGGAAGTCATAGTTCCATTGGTGCACCATCAGCAAGTTTGCAGATGATAACCAAGCTGAGTGGTGCTGTTGATAAGTGAGAGGAACAGGATGGCATCCAGAGGGACCTGGACAGGCTGCAGAGCTGGGCCTAAATGAACCTCAGGAGGATCAACAAGAGCAAGTGCCGGGTTCTGCACCTGGATCAGAACAGTCCTCACTATCAGTACCAACTGGGGGAGGAGGGTATAGAAAGAAGCTCTGAGGAAAAGGACTTGGAACTGGTGGTGAATGAGAAGCTGGACATGAGCAGGCAGCGTGAACTTGCAGCATAGAGGGCCAAGGGCAACCTGGGCTGCATCCAAAGATGCATGGCCTGAGATGGAGAGAACTGATTCTACCATTTTATTCTGGCGAGACCTCCCCTGAAGTACCACATCCAGCTATGAAGCCTATGGTACAGGAAGGATACATAGACCTGATGGAGCAGGTCCAGAGGAGGCCATGAAAATGAGCAGGGGGTTGGAGCACCTCTGCTACAATGACAGGCTGAGGGAGCTGGGGGTGTGCAGCCTGTAGATGAGAAGGCTTCAGGCCGACCTAACAGCGAGCTTCCAGGACCTGAAGGACACTACAAGAAGGCTGCGGAGAGATTGTTTATGAAGGCCTGGAGTGGTAGGGTGAGGGCAATAGTTGGAAATCAGAGAAGAGCAGATTTATATTGGATGTTAGGAACAAGTTCTGCACCATGAGGGTGATTGAGCACTGGAACAGGTTACCCAGAGACATGGTTGAGGCTCCATCCCTGGAGATATGCAAGGTGAAGCTCAGTGGGGTTCTGGGAGACCTGATCTAGTTGAGGATGTCCCTGTTGAGTGCAGGGGGGTTGGACTGGATGACCTTTGGAGGTCCCTTCCAAGCCAGGGGATTCTGTCACACCAATAGCAGGCCCGATAGAGTGAGGACATTTGTTTGCTTGCTTATTTTTTTCAGTCCCCACAGCTGCGATGTGTCAGGGCAGATCTGCCAGTGTCATTTTCTGTCCTTGGTCAGCGTCTGATGTTTTTTATGACAGTCCTTTTCTGGCCACATTATCTTCTTATTACTTAGAAATCTATTACCTTATTATGCATCAGTTCAGTCTCTTCTTCTGCAGTGAACTGCTTTGTGGCAGAGCATGGAGATTCAAAAATGCTGCGGCTGTGGATTTGGCTTCCTCAGAAGCTGAACTGATGCAGTGCCTTTCTTATTTAAGCCAACCTTTACATCTTGAAGCTACAGAGGAAATTTTCCTTGAGGCAAGTTATGCCATTACTGCCATAGTGGGAGCACTTGCACACTCTCTGAAACAGCTTGCATTGCTCCATGGGGTTTTCTGCTGGGCCTCAGGATGGAGAAGGAGGATGTTCTATTGGACCTTTCCCAGGTCTTACCTGATGTGGCAAGTCCTACACATAGTGTGGTAGTTTTAGAGTTAACACTCTAGTTCCATTTCAAATTTTAGATAAAGAATCGAACGGGATACAGAAGAACAAAAGATAAGTCTGTACCATTCCATTTGTTTCCTATTTAGGATAAAATCTGCTGTATAAAGAATTCCTTGGGTTTTGCCTCTCTGCCTCCTGCTTGCTTTTATCCTTCCCTCCTCCACCCTGACTGTCTTCTGCACTAATCTTGGCTGAGTAGATAACAGTTGGAGGCTTTCTGATTTTCTCACTGGGGGGGGTGGGGTGGGGCAGAAAGAGGTGGCAGTTATCCCCTTCTGGGCTTTGTCCAGGGGGAACTTTCCATGTCATTTCTAAATTGTAAATATTTGTAAATATATTTTGTACATATATATTGTATTATATGCCTTTAGATTTTAGCTTGCTGTGAATATATAGCTTCATTTGCTTCCAAGCCTTCTGAGCTAGCCTGGTGATTTTACATGGGGTATAATTTTCAACCCACCACACATAGCAAGAGAATTTGCATGCCGAAAAGTACACAAAGTTGGCGTTGTCTGTGTCCAATAGAGATACTAACTGAGACTTAATAAAGGCAAATAAAAACAGGGAAATAGAGTCTGAAGAAGTCTTTGGTGCTTTTGACAGTTTGTGCCCTTTCAGACATGAAAAACATTCTGTAGTCTGCCAAGATGAGTATTGAGCTGAGCCCTGCTCAACTGGTGGTGCCATCGTTGGTTAGCACAACATCCAGAGACAGTGATTTGAAATTGTCATGGTGCTAGATTCTTCCAAGTATCTTTTCCTTCCTCCCCTGCCCTTGGTTAAGTAACCAATATCCTCTGGGTCTCAGCAGAGCCCAAGTATTAGTTGCAGATAATGATAAAAATCCTCAGAAGCTCAAAGGGCAGGCTTCCCCTCTGTTCTGCCCTGACAGCCAGTGTCTGGCATTAGGCACCGTTGTCCCAGCTGGAGGATGAGAAACAGGATCCCTGCTCTCATCTCTGATTGCAGAGCCCTCAGACTGCAGCTCTGCAGTCTCGTGTTTAACAATGGAACTTATCTACTAGTTAAGTCTGCAAGACTTACTCTGAACAGAGGCATTGTACTGTGTGTTTATCTCTGCAAATGCACATTGTCAGGCATTTGCAGGTTAGACATAGTGTGTTTGAAGTCTCTGTGGTCATGTAATTAGATTTACAGCCCTGATGACTGGTAGGTATCTGTCGATGCCTGCTTGCCTGTGTAGCATGTGTGCATCTTTACATGTTTCATTGGCTTGCATGAAGTCTGTCCGCTTACGTGTTAGTTACAGGTCCTATTTCAATCTCAAGCATTCAGCAGCTGTGGCAGAGCAGCAATGAGGACTCCTGTTCCTGAGAATTAAATTACTTTTTAGAATAAGCTGTGGTGGAACAGTCCCCCCAGCACCCTGCAAAGCAGTGACATGCATACTTAAAAGCCAAACTATTTGTGTCAAGTCAATGAACAGAGCATGTCTTGTCAGCTTCCTCCTCTTTACCTTTCTGGTTTTTGTTATTGTATGGCAACCCTCGTTTTGGAGTTTGCAAAACTCAATCACCTGTGGTGCCTCTTGCATCATTAGTATGCCAAACACATCAAGGATCAGCTTCCTTGTGATAGTAGAAAACCAAAGCACAGTAAGTGCCAGACTGAGTCAGCCTTGTATTTCCATCTCATCCTGTAGCTTACCCATTCAAAGCAGACAAAAAAAAAAAATTCTTCAGCAGATAGGATTAAGATAATCTGCCAACCCTTCCCAGTTTGTGTGCTGGCAGGTAATTCAGCTCTCCATTGTGCTGCTTGGCTCAATTTCCCCAGCTGTTCACACTGGCAACTTGCTCTGAAGCTCTGTTTTTGAGTGAACGATCTGATTCCACCACTGCTGTTGAGGTAGTGATTGTTCCCCAGGAGTAAATAGGGAGAGAGCAGAACAGGTTTGGTTGCTTCTGATCCTTGTGCAGTTCGCCAAAACTATCCAGGCAGGTCTTCTGGCCTCTTATATTTCCTCCAGCCCAAGCTGTAGTCCAGGGCAGGCAACACTCAGTCCTGTGCTCCAAAAACATCACCACTGGACTTCACCACAACCCTTTCACTATTTTAAGGACTTTGACCTGAAGAAACAGGCAGCAAGTAGTGATAGTGTGTGACAGAGCCACAGGAGCACCTTGTACAGCCCAGACTTGTGAGCCAGGGGCTATGCAGAGGCAACAGTGCTGCACTTCAGAGGTTGCCACAAGCCCATTGCTATAGATCTGGGTATCTGTAGCATGTTCCACATCCCCTGAGCTTGAGTGCTCACTCAGCTCTTACACAGCTCTGAAGAGCATGACATCTGTCTCCTGTGTTCAGTCCTTCTCCCTGCCAGGTGTCTGTCTTCAGCCCAGTAAAAAGGTGAAACTTGAGCCCAAGAGAAAAATGTAAACAGAGGAGTCTTAGGTCTTAGTGGGGGAGAGTCCAAACTGGTCATCATTCCAGTATATTCCCTAAAATTGCTCAGAATCTAACAGAAGTTTCTCTTACTCTGAAAATCAGTAAAAGCTAATTAGCTAGAGGTTAGAAGGGGTCCTTGCTGATAAGCCAGACTTGGCCTCCTCCATTCACCTGCCAAGCTCATTAACAAAATTTGAACCAGTTCCAGGGACCTGCTTGCTGCTTCCCCTCAGGGCTTGCCCTTCCTCCCACAGCCCACCCCTGTCAAATGGAGCACTTTGGGCAAATCACTTAGCTAGGCAGCTTTCAAACCCTCTCTTTAGGGAGAGCTAGATTCAGATTTAGCTGAAGATAGGTTAGACAAAAAGAAAGAAAGCAAGGACAGAGAGGGGCTGTTCCAAGGGGAAATGGTTATTAAGCAGATGGAGAATAACAGCAAGGAAAGCTCTGTATAAAGAATTAGCTGCATGAAAGTCCATCCACTTTTTATAGACTTACCTCAATTTTTTCACACTCCACTACCATTATTAACTGCCTGAATCCATATTTCTGACCAGCTAAAAATCTTACTAAGTTTCAAAACCCAGGCCTTACTCTGCTCTCAGCCTGCCTGCACCTATGTAGTGACTGCAGTCAGAATGCAGGGTGGTGAGCCCTGCTTGCTTCTTCCCTGACAGGTCTTGCATTGATCTAAGGCAAGAAATGCTACAGCTTCTTGTTTCAAACCAGCACCACTGCCTTCTTTGGCAAAGCAGCTAACTGACCTGGCAGACAAACGGCAATGAATGGGAATGTGTATTCGGTTCTGGGCCCCTCACTATATGAAGGACGTTGAGGGGCTGGAGCATGTCCAGAGAAGAGCAACAAGGCTGGAGAAGAGCCTGGAGCACCTGGGCTACAAAGAAAGGCTGAGGGAGCTGGGGCTGTTCAATCTGAAGAAGAGGAGGCTGAAGACAGACCTCATTGCTCTCCAAAGCTCCCTAAAGGGAGGTTGGAGCAAGGAGGGAGCAGCCTCTGCTCCTTGGTGGACCAGAGGAAATGATTTCAAGCTGCACCAGGAGGGGTGCAGGCTGGATGCTAGGAGATATTTCTTCATGGAGAGGGTTCTCAAACACTGGAATGATCTGCCCAGGACAGTGGTGAAATCACCCTCCCTGGAGGTGTTTAAGCAGCCTGTGGACACTTAGGCATGTGGTTTAGTGTTGACCCTTCGGTGTTGGCTTAAGCGTTGGAATGAACTTTGAGGTCTCTTCCAAGCAGATGTATTCTGTGATTCTGTGATAGTAGTAAGGCTTTTGAGAATTCTCCACAAGGAACACCTGCCTGGGCAAAATAGGGTGGATTAAAGTAATGAGAAGTGGGAGTACACATGCTGTAAAAACTCCCCTTCTTCATAGCAGAGTGCCACAGTTAGATAGGGAACAGAATTTAAGGAATCCAGAGCAATTTGTCTTGTGTCTGGTTCAACCAGTGTTCTCCTTAACGTTGCATGTGAGAGGAGACTGTGGTCCTAGAAAAGTGTGGATTGTGCCAAATTGGGATTCACTTTGAAGGATATGGTCAGAATCACCAAAGTATCACCTTGATACATTGGAGAAACAGTCCAAAATCAATAGAGCAGCATTCAGTAAAGATGAGTTTCTCATGAGTTATGCTCTAGAAAGAAAACTTAAGTGCACAGATAAGAGAATGAAAAATACTGAAGCCAGCAACAGGAACTTAACAGCAGGCCACAAATTGAACGTGAGTCAGGTTTGCATGGGAAGCTTGTAAAAAAGGCACCTTTCATTCTGGTTCTGAATGGATGCCACTGGGGACGAGGAGTTGTTATTCTACTCCTCGGGTAGAGGACTGGAGCTGGTTCTGGGCACTATGCTTAAGAAATACTTAGGAAAACTGGACGAGGGGGAGGAAGATGAGGAGGAAAAAAGAGGTCCAGAGGAAAACAGCAAGGTTTAGAGGGGAAAATGTGAACTATTGGGAGGGTGGAGTGAATTTATTTTGTTTTTTCTTAGAAGAGAGAAGGTCAGATGTGGCACAAAGGCATGAAGGCTGACAGGCAGGCATAAGAGCAGCATTTACAGACACAGAAATTGTTCTTAGGATGGTTGTGGCACATTGTTCTGCATGACCATCGTGGGACAGGAGAAAAACAACAGGTTTATCTCTCAGCAGCAAGAAGAAGCTTCACTACTTGGGGGAACAGTGACTCTCAGCAGCAAGAAGAAGCTTCACTACTTGGGGGAACAGTGAGCAAAGTAGTTAGGGGTACTGTGCATATTTTAAAACCACGTTAGGCAAGTATCTTTAAGGCTTGGGTTTGGTGTGTTTGCTCCCGCCTCAGAGACAGGCAGGTTTGAGCTCTCTGTAGATACTTCCTGGCCCTGAAATCAGTGCTTGGTATGACAGCAGTATTTCCACATCAAAGTGATACTTTAGTGCTCAAACGTCTTCTAAGCAAAGACATTTGGAATCATACTCTGTCCTCATCCATACAGCTCCAGTCACTGCATTATCTCCTGTATATGCAGAGCGGGCTGTGCGCCGCTGACCTGGGATGGCAGGCTGGAGACAGTCTGTGTATTTTAATTCCGTTCAATTACTCTTCTCCCACTTTTTGAGACCTGTTTGATTACGAATGGCATTACAAGTCATTGAGCACTGTTAATAACCCCAGTTAATCACATAAGCACATTTCCCCTTGAAAGAGTTCAGATGGTGAGAGTGAGCACAGCCAAGTTTAATGCCTCCACTGCAGAGATGATGTGCTCCTGGTCCTGGCTGCCAGGCTTCACTGCAGGGCCATCAGGAGAAAAAGAGCTGCAAGGGCTTAGTGCCTCTGGGAGTTGGCTCTCCTGTTATCTGGTTGCTCAGATCACAGAATCACAGAACCTTAGAGGTTGGAAGGGACCTCCAAAGATTCAGTCCAACTCCTCTGCCAAAATAGGATCCCCTAGGGTAGTTTGCACAGGAATGTATCCAGGCAGGTTTTGAAAGTCTCCAGAGGAGACTCCACAACCTGTCTGGGCAGCCTCCTCCAGGGCTCTGTCAGCCTCACTAAGGAAGTTTCTCCTCTTGTTGAGGTGAAGCCTTCTCTGTTCCAGTCTCTATCCTTGTCTTACTGCTGTGCACCACCCAAAAGAGGTTGGTCCCCTCCACTTGACACTCGCCCCTCAGATATCCTCTCAGATTTCCTCTCAGTCTTCTCTTTTCCAGACTAAGCAACCCCAGGGCTCTCAGTCTCTCTACATAGGGGAGATGCTCAAGTCCCCTAATCATCCGTGGCTCTCCCCTGGACTCTTTCTAGCAGGTCCCTATCTCTCTTGAACTGGGGAGCCCAAAATTCAGCACAGATGAGGCTGAATATTTTCCTATGGTTTTGGACCAGGTCAATAATTTATGATCTGGTTTACTATATACTTTTTTCTTGCATTAGAATTCAAATTTTGTCTCACATCCTGTTACTATTAATGAGCCCTTTGTATATAGAATTATAGAATGGTCTGGC
>VWYK01010630.1:177754-200469 GCA_013399775.1 Semnornis frantzii | reverse complement strand
TGATGGAGTGGGTCAAGAGGAGGTACATAGAAATGATGAGGAGGTTGGAGCACCTCTGCTATGAGGCCAGGCTGAGGGAGCTAGGGTTGTTCAGCCTGGAGAAGAGGAGGCTCCGAGGAGACCTAATAGCAGCCCTCCAGTACCTGAAATGGGCCTACAAGAAGTCTGGGGAGAGACTGTTTACAAAGGCCTGCAGTGACAAGAGGGGTAATGGCTTCAAACTAGAGCAGAACAGATTTAGATTGGATGTTGGGAAGAAGCTCTTTACCATGAGAATGGTGGAACACTGGAACAGGTTACCCAGGGAGGTGGTTGGGATCCCATCCCTGGAGATATTCAAGGTGAGCATTGTCAGGGCCCTGGCAACATGATCCAGTTGAGGATATCCCTGGTGACTGCAGAGGGGGCTTGGAATAAATGACCTTTGGACCAATCTGTGATTCTATGATTCATATGTTTTGTGCTCCCATATCTGCTAGTTCAGTCCCACTTGCCTGTAAGATCAGGTGGAAAATCCTCACCATCTTTCCTCATAAATTGTTAATTCATGTTAACGGTGACCTATAGCCAGCAACTAGTTGGCTCCACTTCTCTGAGCCATGAAAGGCTTTAGCCCAAACAAGTTTCTCCATGGTGGCCTACTAAGGGGATCAAAGACTCTGTCAAGGATGGCTCCAAGTGATGCAGCAAGAACTCATCACAATGTGTGACTGCATCAGGCACTGCACCACACCTCCATAGCCACTCAGTTCTTTGTGATTGCAGAGGTCAAAGGCTTCCTCAGTCCTTCCATGCCACTCCTTCACACACCAGCAGTCCAGACAGAATGGGTGACCCCACCTTCCGTGTGACTGAACCAGGGGCAGTGGGAAAAAAAAACTCAGATCTAAGCACCCTTCAGGCTTTGAAGCAAATCCAAATATGTATGACCCAGTAATGAATGAGAACCATCACTGCCTTACCTTTAAAGTGGCTTGGAAATGACAAATATGATGTGATAGGAAAGTCGATAACCACTTAGCAGAGAAGAGACAAGAGGCCGCCTTGGAAAAATGGACAAAGCTTGCATTCACATCACCTTCCAAACAATACTTCTTGGCCAGCTTACAGTAAAAGGGGGCCAGGGAGGAAGACATATCATAACAGGAGTTAGGCACAGAGATCTAAGAGTAGCTGGAAATAAGTCTTGATGAAGAGTCTGGTATTTCTGATTTTGTCAACAAAGATTCTGCCTCGGCAATCAGACAGGTTTGGGCTTGCCAGGCACATGGGCAACATCTTTGTGCCCACAAAAGAGGTCACCCACACACCACAGAGGCAGACTTATTTGGCAGACAAAATCTTCCCACATCTTCCCCCAAATTACTTTATCAGCAGAAGAGTGGACTTAACATTTCCCACCCCCCTCCCTTTTCAACACACTGTAAACAGGATGAACCACAAAGGTGCTAAAATAACTGAACATGGTTGTCTCCATCTCCCACCACCCATCCATTCCCAAAGTACGAGTGGTCATTTCAGTCAGGAAATGTGTGAAACCTTGGGAGAGCATAACAAACAAGATCTCACAAGGTTACAAGCCTTTAATACACTTTGGATAAGAATCTAAAGAGACAGGAGAGCTCCAGACATCTAAAGTTTTACCCTTCACTAGTTTCTGACTCAGCTGGTTTAGGTGCTCTCCCCAAAAAGAGGAGGAGAATGCACCCATGTGGACACCCCCATTCCATTACCTGCCATGTTTCAGCTTGAAAAGGATTGCTTTTTTTCTCCTTGCTGGCATCTTCCTGCTCCACAAGTCTAATTAAACAAGCCTATAGCAAACTACATCTAAGAAAACTCACCTTTGTGGGTTTAGGGGTTTTTTTTGGTATTATTATTTTTTCTCTGAACTGACACTTCTTTATTTATTCCATAATCACAAAATCTCCTTCTACCTCTTTTTCATGAGTCAGACCCTTTTGCCCTTACCCTGGAAACAATTTCCTCCATTCCACAGTGCCCTGGAAGAACATGGCTGAGAATCCTTCAGAGGCCATTCAGTTATACCTCTATTCAAGCCAATTCTATATACACCTTTGTTGCCCACAACCTCTGGATGTTTGTGTGCCACAGTGTTATTAGCGCAATCCCCACAGCCGAGGTACGGGCACACGCAAGAGCTCAGTCCTTCCATTTGCCTCCCACCTTGTGATTCAAACAATCCCATAATTAACTTCCTTGCAGCACTAAGGAGCAGAGCAGATGCAAGGACACCAAGAAGAGAGATTTTTTTTTCCACCAGAGAACTTGCCAGGTAGCAAATCAGCTTGAAAAGGAACAAACCATGTGGAGGCCACATGAAGTGCATCATCCACCCTTTCTACCTCACGTTTTGCACTTGTGCCACCCAAATAAGATGCTCATTAATCCCAGGATCCCAAGTTTGGTAATTTTAGCTGATGGATGAATTGTCATAAACTCTCCTGTCAGCTGCTCTTGGGAGTGATTGCGCCAGAAGCCTGACACACGTTGCATTGCTCAGGCTGGTTTTGTTCTTTTCTTTTCCTTGGGCTGGCTGCCTCCTGGAACCTGCTCTGCCTACTTCCTGAGGATTAAAGCATGTCTTCTGGGCAAGGAGATGCAGAGACCACCTGCAGATTCTGTTTATACATTCAGCCATGCAGCCTGATTGATCTCACAATAGGTCTGCATAATGTAAACACTTCATTATTCCACTAAAGGATATGTGCTGCACCACCTAAGGTCCCCCCCAACCAAGAGTCACTTTTAGATGCTTAAAATCTGCTAAGCCACACCAAAAGAAGCTAAACAAAGGAAAATCCATCCTAACAATGTTTTAAAGTCTCCAAGTTAAACTAATTAAATGCTGTTAAGTTGGAAGCCTTACCCTGCCCCTTTATCCCAGGATTTTGCCATCCAGCCTTAGCAGTACTCAGGCCCATTGCTTCTGAAGCACTGTTTAAGCATTGTCTAACAGCACCCAAAGCCCAGACTATCAATATAATTTCTTCCCATTCTGGGACTAAGACCTCATGAATTCATCTCCGAGACCTTTCTTTTCAACAGGAGACAAGGGTCCAGTTTTGCCTCTGCCCAGGGTTCACCTGGAGAGAAACAGGAGCTGGCGGAGACACTTCTTGGCCATTTTCAATGTGGCACCTATTAAGTGCGCCACCTCCAGACCTGGCATGGTAGAGGGGCAAGGGACAAAGGTGAGAGGGACCTTTCTGTTCCTCCCGAACCACAAAAGAGTATCAATGCTTCTGAAGGAAACCTACAGGAAGGCTGAGGGACGAACTGTTTAGAAGGGTGTGTAATGACAGGATGAGGGGCAATGGTTTTAAACTTGAGCAGGGTAGATTTAAGTTGGATGTTAGGAGGACATTCTTCACAATGAGAGTAATGAAATACTGCAACAAGTTGCTCAGACATGTGGTGGAGGCCCCATTCTTGGAGACACTCAAGGTCAAACTTGATGGGGGCTGGAGCTATCTGATCCAGTTAAGAGATGTCTCTACTCGCTGCAGGGGGCTTGGACAAGATGACTTTCAAGGGTGCCTTCTAATTGATGCATTATATGATCTACAGGCATTTTGTATTTCCTTTTGCCAGACAAGAAACTGAGAAGAAGCCCAGCCCCAGATTTTGAGAGGGTGGTCACAGTCTGTACTGAACTAGCATACAGCAGCTCTTGCCGCCTTGCACACCAAACCTTACATCACCTCTCCTGCACCTGGGATCAAATGTCTTCTCTTCAAGACAAAGGACAAGTCAAGGGCAGAGCTGTGGACCATAAATTGCATCTCCTGGGATTTAGGGTTTAGCTCTCAGGAGTATTTCAACATTGTTCTTGTGGTTTGTTCCCCTTCGGGATTTGTTTGCTGCTTGTTTTGTTTATTTAGCAGTGTTAATTAAAAACTAAAGGCACACCCAGCTAAAGCAAGGAGCAGTAATCCAAGGAACTCAGTACAAAACACAACCATAAGGTCCCAATGGAATAAAAGACATAAGCATGGATACAAGCACTCGATGAGGTCTGTGACGCTTAAATTACATATGTACAAGGTGCTTTACAGAACCAGAGCTTAATTGTTCAGAAACTGCAATAGTTTAGGGTTTACACCAAGCAGATTAGCAACTGAAATACATTTAAAAGAAGGGAGAAACAAACAAGCAAACAAAAAACCTTATGCTTTTGATCATGCTTTTGAGATCTTCAACAAGACAAACTGTGAAACTTCAGTGTGCTTGAGCCTGATAAAAAGTAGGTGTCTTTGTCCAGCTGACCCATACATTTTGTGATGGGTGCCTAAATTTAATTCCCAGGAGTAGTTTCAACTCTGAAAGCTCTCTAAAATCACACTAACATCATTCCAGGACTAAAAGTAGGTTCCAATCCTTCCCATCTAGACACTCAAGAAGAAAAATAAAGACACTTTGGAACTAGAGAGAGGAAAAAAAACAAAACCAAATTCAAAATCTATGTAGAAGAACCGATATAAGAGAAGAAAAATGAAGATTTACATTTTACAGAGGACAAATACAGCCAAGACTTTACATGTGACACCAACAGTGGTCCAGAAAGGATTTCTGCATGCATGCTCTGATAGATAGAGTGACTCTTAAAAATTCCTGGGCTAGAATTGTCTCTGAATTTCTCTTAGAAAACTTCCTCTTTGGAAGTTTTCTTATAAAACTCTACAATTTATCCTGTCTTTACCTCATTGGAGGAACAGCTTCACGCTGTGTGAATTTTTCCACAATCTTACTTGAAAAGAACTCCTTGCTGCAATAAAAGAAATTGAAGCTGACTCTGAATTCCTCCTTGCACTGCACTGCTTCTCCCTCCTGCAAATCCATGGGAGCTAACCACTATTTGAACCAAGAACAAGAGCAGTTTCCCACTTTTTCACAGAACTCACCAAAATGTGAAATCCCAACATATTCCTAGCTGGACTGATCCCTGTGTCAGGCCTATTTCTGCTATTGCATGCACCTATCAATGCACCCAACTCCTGAGCCCCATTAGGACTGTTCACGGAGGTAGGACAGCAGCAGTTCTTGAAACCTTTGCTACCACTACCCTTAAAACACCGAAAGCACCTCACGCTGTAAAAAGCACACCTAAAATAGCTCTGCTGTGCAAAAACTTGTGAGTGATCTGGAGAAGGAGCTCTTCCTCCTGGACCTGTCCCAGCAGAGCTCAACAGATGAACCTCATCGGGTCATCTGAGCTCTCCAGGCCTTGACTTTTTCTTCTGCTAGCTAATGAGTAAATACCTCAGCACCATAAAGGACTCTGTTTTTAGAGTATTCCTACCATCACCTGAAACCTCCTGCACAACAGAAATTCCTCTCAGGGAATAGGTCTGAAGATCTTAATGCCGATTTATTTATTTTGAAGAGCTGGATAGCTATAACTCAATTCATCCTGGCTGATACATTCAAACTTGTTCTCCATGGTCTTTTCTTACAGTCAATAGATTTTCTTTTAACCTGTTTTCCCTTTAAAAACTTTCCCACCATTTTAAGGCCTGTCTTGCAATCCCAAAACAGACAAATTCTGATTTGTGACCTCTCCTAAATTTACAGCAGCAGAAAGCAAAATAACTATTTTCTCTATCAGGCAAAGAAACCCTCACTTATCGCTTCCTTTCTTTCCCCTGACACAGAGTGCTGGCAAAACTGGGCAGCTGAGCTGCTGTTTGCAGACCTCATGCCAGGCTGACAACCTTTGCTGGCACAGCATCCCTCCCACCACAGCATCTTCCCCACCAAAGTATCCTCCTCACCAAAGCATCTCTCCCACCACACTATCCCTCCCACCCAGCACCCCTCTCAGAGCAAGATCCCTCTCACCACAACATCCCTCTTACAGCAGCATCCTACTACATCTGGAGGAACATCTGGCAATCCACATATGGGGAACATCAGCATTAGGAGAGATGAAGCTAAGCTACAGGTCCAGAATCCAAATCGGAGTTTATTTCCAAACTGGAGAACCAAGGATTTGTTTCAATGCTTTACAGAAACAAAGCCATGAGGTTTTGATCTGAATCAGAAAACTTGGGTGTGTTCAGAGCCTGCCTTTGGTTTGGGCCCAGTGCCTCATCGGGGCTGGTTATAAAATGCTCACTCAGCACTGTTTGGCCACTTCATTCATCTCGCAGCTTCTGTGACCAGCTTCTGTGACCAGCTTCTGTGCTGTTGGAGTATACTTGGCATCGGTCACATATTTATGTCCCTGATCTGGTAGCTCTAAATGTGTTTTTGCTTTTAGGCAAAGAAGCAGAAACACGATGGATTTCGGTGTCTCAGCCCCGACATCTACAAAATGTGTTTTGTGCAAAACCTGAAGTGAGCTGCTACTGGTATGTACCATGTCGAGTTCTCCTTTGTTGGTGCTACAGCTTTATAGTGTTCAAAAATAATTCAAACAGGTTAGGTAGTAACCGAGATATTATCTGAGTAAATTTTACCTCGGGGGATTCCTTCAGAGTCAAAAATGTTTTAGTCTGTCTGCACGAATGTGGCCCCGAGGAAGATTTTACAAGCAAACAAGTCAAGCAGCACACAAAGAGCGGGCAAACGTGGAGAGGGGGCAAAAAGGAGCAGAGAGAATTGCAACACGCTTGACTCGCCGGGTTTTTGAATGCCTCCGTTCTGATATTTGTCTGTCTCTGCAAAACGTGAACATACATCTGCACTTTTGTAGAAATGACAGCTTGCTTGTTTTGGTTTTGTAAGAGGCACAGGCAGGTCCAAACAACAATCCCAGAACCAAAGACTGTTTGTGGTAGGAAGAATCAAACTCCCAGAACACAAGCACTCCTTTAATTTGAGTACTTTACAATCCAAATCCTCCGGTGTCTCTGGATTACACTGCTAGGCATTGTCTGACCATGAAGCCAATTTAATTTTCCAGGGCATGGATGATCTTTCAGTGCTTTTGAGTTGATCTCGAGAATTTTACACCACTTACTTCTTCTACTGCCAGTTTAATAAGGAAAATAACTTAAAGCCAGCAGTGTCTGTGTCCCTTGGTAACCTCAATCTGCATATACAGCCTCATGTGCTCACAGGAGACTGGTTTTGACTTAGAAGGGAGAGATCCAGTTCACTGTTCACCTGTCTTCTGACCTTCTCATATCTCCAGATCCAACCTTCTTTTTCTGTAATGAGCAAGACCTAAACTTTAGGACCTTCATACACTACGTGAGCACTTGTGCACTTTGTGTTTGAGATCCAGATTGGAGTTATGCTCTATTACCCAGCCACGTCTTGTTGTAGTAGAGCTGAGCAAGAATCCTACCTCTGAACCCAGATACAACATTACAGTAGCAGATCTGGATTGTGTTATACCCAGATTACAGCTCCTATCATCCCAGCAGCACAAAAGAAATAACAGTGGAACACATTTTGACATTACTCCTTTCATTGTCTCTTTAAATACATGCTGATATTAATAACTATTTATTTATTGCAGTTACCTTGTTATATTGCATGTGCATGTTAATTACCTTCAATCTCTACTACATGTATGTAACACATTGTTACACATTTCCCTACAAAGAAAGATCTGCTGTACTATAACCACGTCTAAATATGTCATCCTAAAAATGTTTTGCCTGCTGCCTGTTGTAGATTTTGGAATGTAATGAAACAAAGGCGAAAACCAAGAGAAAATGTGCTGGAGCATAAATCCTCCAGCATTTTACAGAGTTATGGGAAGTAGGTGGCCAGCTCTATGGCTCTGGCTACACTGATTTAATTGTGTGTTGATGTTAGGCAAAGTTTTGTAGCCAACTCATTTCCACTCTCTCCATTTAGTTCAGCACTGTGCATAGGATACATTAGCTCCTACAAGGAACTTCCGGACTAGATATGCCACTACAGTGGAAAATGGCACTATCAGAATTGCTTGTCACCAGCCATTCACAGGTGAAAAACACCAGGAAATATTTGTTCCTAGTAAATGCTGACCAACATGAAAAACAAACTTGGTAAAAGGCTTCCTCTTTACTGCATTACTCCAAGTGGGTAACTTCAGCAGGCCTACACCACAGCCGAAGTTGTTCACCAAGCCTAAAATGAGCTCAGAGAAAGAGAGAGAAGCATTGAAAGTAGGGATTTAGGCAGAGACTTGTCCCAGAGGGTCCTAGTTGGGCCCTGTGTACCCAAAAGGAAGTGTGTGAGGAGGTGAGAAGGGGACCAGCATGGGTGATCAACAGCACAGAGGTTTCCTCTGGATGTGTGGGCCAAGAAGGCCAATGCCATTCTAGGGTGTATTAGAGGGGTTGTGGTTAGTAGGTCAAGATAGGTTCTCCTCCCCCTCTACTCTAACCCGAGGAGGCCACATCTGGAGTACTGTGTCCAGTTCTGGGCCCACCAGTTCAAGAAGGACAGGGAACTGCTTGACAGAGTCCAGCACAGAGTGGAACTCCTTATGAGGAGGGACTGAGGGAGCTCTCAGGCGTGGAGTGACCTCATTAATGTTCATAAACATGCAAAGGGCAAGAGTCAGAAGGACAGAGCCAGGCTCTTCTCAGGGATGTCTAATGATAGGACAAGGGGCAACAAGAACAAGCTGCAGCATAGGAGGTTCCACATAAAGATAAGGACAAACTTTTTCACTGTGAGGGTGACAGAGCACTGGAACAGGCTGCCCGGAGAGGCTGTGGAGTTTCCTCCTCTGGAGACTTTCGAAACCCGACTGGATGTACTTTTGTGTGACCTACTCTAAGTGATCCTACTCTGGCAAGTGGGGTTGGACTCAATGATCTTTCAAAGTCCCTTCCAAGTCCTAACTTTCTATAATTCTGTGATTCTGTGTTTTGGTCAGCGTTAGTCACAGCCTGTGAGCAGGGCTTCAACCACCACATAATGTGGATATTGGCACTGTTCTAGGACACCAGTTCGACCTGTGTGGGCAAGTGCTGTGCATATCCCCATTGTGCAGATGAAGAAATAGAGCATGCAAGGACAAAATGCTGTATCGTGAGGCCAGGAGATGTAAAGACTAAAAGAAAAAGGGTCACATCACTACCTTACATCAAGATTTTCTGGTATTGAAAAGATCAGTGTGCTACACTGTTGCCAGTTAGAGAAGAACAGACCTTCAAGATACCCCAAGAAATTATATGAACCATTTTGGTACCCCAAGGTGTGTGTGTGTCCAACCCTAAAGGCCCCCAAATATCCACACGGTTTAGCCTTTGTGCTATCTTTGCAAATTTTGCCTTCGCTTCGATTTCTGGCTCTCCTTCAAAAGATTTATCTCCTCCCAGGGGCTGGGTTTGCATCCCTCAGAACATGATAAAAAACAAATTGATGAGCAGAGGTGAGCAGTATCAAAAAGGAGGAAGCAGCTCAGCTCTCTGTGAAATATAAATTTGTTTCTTTGTTGTCTAAAAATGCCCTTGATCTTTTACTCTTAAACTTCACCCAGCAGCCACTCTTGTGGCTTGAGGAATAATTAGCCTCAGAATTTGTGTATTGAGGAGATAGTATGCTATATTTCATTTTTTGGGATACCTAAAAGAATGGCGATTTCTTGGTTGGTTATCTGGGTTTCAAAACATTAAGAGCAGAGCAATGAAAAAAGAAAGAAATTAGTATGGGCTGATGTCTCTGTTCTCATTATCTTGTCCTTTTAGTATAGTTTTTTGGAGGAAGCACTAAAAATAAGAGAGAAAGCTTACAGGCATTGACAGGATGATGACACTTCTCCCTAGAGCTGAAGGGCCCAGGATGGATGCCTTTGTTCCTACTCATTCCACTGTATTCCTTCTGTAGCAATGAAGCAATGCTTAAAAGTGATCCTAAATCTGGAAAGGTTTTGAGTACTCCAAGCAGCCCTTGGGAGCCTGTCAGAGTTCTAATGAGGCTGTCTCCTTCTCACATTGACTATCTGCCTAGCAAAAACCTCTCATGTCTGTCCCTCAATCCCATTAAAGCTTTCAGGGACACCCATGAAAGAAGGTGCAGAGATGCTTCCAGCACATGATTTGTACTGTGGAGGCAAAAATGCTCTGAGTGCCTCACAACAGAAGCCTAACCACCACCGCTGGGGAGCCCAAGCTTCCTGAACCCATCAAAAACACAGAGGGCTGTGATCATGGACAGGGCATCAGAGTCTGCAAGCATGGAATATCTGTTGCGTAGGGAAAACCTCATGCGTGGACTCTTTCATTCATCTGGGATAAAGTTAGACGTGCTGGATTATGTTTGAAATATGTCCAAGGTGGTTTATGAATACGTATGAATATGAATAGTATTCATGTCAACAGGGTTTTATCACCTTTAAACTGGTTTTGTTTTATTTGCCTTCTCAGAAATCATTCCAATGAGTGTTTATGGTTTGCTTAAAGCCTGGTAGTACTGGGACAAGTCGTGGAGCTTTGCTGGCTTTGTGTTTCCTTGACCAGCTTCATGAACTGCATGGAACCAGCAGGTCTGCCCAGTTTTGACCACTGGTGAAAAAAAAGACTTTCTCCCATGTCTGACTGGGGCAGCTACAAGATCATTAAATGCCCTATCACACAGCCATATGAAAGTACTTCCAGGTTGCTTTTGCAGAAGACCCAGCCTAGCACAGTGAACACTATTTTACCAGCTTCTTCTATAGATCTGATATAGAATTGAGCCAAAATATTTATTGTTAATGGTATTGTGCAGAAAACCCTAAGATGTTTTCTCTGTTACCACTGAGATAAACTTCAGTGTCGTGTTTATCTACAGCACATCTCTAGGAAGATAGCTGGTCTCATGGTCTTGATTTGACTATCTCTGAAGATGAAAAAGTTCAGCACTGTCCTGAAAATTTTCGGTCACCAGAAAAACCTCAACCACATAAAAATATTAAGAAAAAAATCTTTCCCATGTATTTCACACTTTCCCATCCCAACAGATCTTTTCTGGGTCTTCTCTGCCCCCACCTTGTTTTTTCACTTTCTTTTGGATTGTGAGTTCCATGTGGTCTTCACCAGTAAAGCACTCTTCACCTGCTCACTGCTCCTACCTAGTTTATTACATTCATAGGTTGCCTTAATCCTCTTGGGTACCACACCAGCCTAGAAAGGCTCTGAAGCTAGTTGTCCTCTGATTTTGTCTCTGATCTGCACAATCATTGTCCTCCAGGGTATGTGTCACTCCTTCTCATGCCACTATACTCCTTTCATAGCACATGCCAGCACTTCTCGTTCAGCATCTGTTCTTGCTGATGTTGAACCAGCAAAGTTACCAGTTGCTGGCCTCTGGACTGCCCTTCATAGCTGCAACTGGGAGCCTGTGGCCACCACCTCACCTACGGCTCCTGTACTCTGCTGCCGGGTCCCAATTGGTAGCATATGGACACATTCATGGGAATATGATGGCAAAGAAAATTAAAAATTAAATTCTGAACCAAAACTCTGCCATTTTCCAGAATACTTTAAATAAAGCATCCTTTCATTTTGATTGACTCTTTTCCACTCTTGGAACATTCCTGGAAGGTTATCCCATTTTGCAGGTTGCCAGAGGAATCAGCTCTAATATCCTCTTGCTGAAGTAGCAGCCAGGCACACTCCAGGTATGGTCAATGCTTCTCTGCACCAGCTGCTCTACACAGCAGATCTCAGACACAGAACTATAGAATCATTAAGGTTGGAAAAGATCTCCAAGACCATCAAGTCCAACTGTCAACCCAACACCACCATGACCACTAAACCATGTCCTGAAGTGCCATGTCTATGAAATTTTTAACATCTCCAGAGGGAGTGACTCCACCATCTTCCTGAGCAGCTTGTTCCAATACCTGCCCACTCTTACAGTAAAGAAGTTGTTCCTAATAGCAGATCTAAACCTCTCCTGGTACAACTTGAGGCCATAATCCCTTCCGTCCTTATAAAGCACCAATTCACACCCTCAGACACCAAAAGGCAAATTAAAAAGGATTAGAAAATCATTAGATGAAGACACCACCTAAGAATCTCACAAGATTTTTTAAATTTTTTTTTCAGTAGTAGTCTAGCTCCATTAAGAGAAAAAAAAGGCAATTGTAAGTGGTTTTGTCAATGGTGGGAGTTAGCAAGGCAGACAAGGAGCCCAGCTTTAGCCAGGTTAAACAATAACTTGCTACTATTTGTGGCTGGTTCCCAGAGGGCCAAAGAAATTAACTCGTGGTTAGTTAAATAATAGTTTTATTAAAACAATGATCAGATCAAATAACTGGCATGTATATGCAGGAAGTCTTTCAAAACACTCAGGGCCTGCAAAGAAGTTAGATCAAGAAAACGCCTGTTAAATGTCTGATCCCTGAAGTAACTGAACCCCTTAGAAACTGGATGCCTTGAAAAGAAAAAGGTTTTTTTAAACCTTAATCCCAACATTCCCTCCTAAGAATAACACTGTTCTCTACTTTCAGTGTTTTCACTCTGTGCAGCTGTTTTCTTTCCCTTGTTACAGCAAGGGAATTATTTTTTCTCAGTGACCACATCTCTCTTTTAACCTTCTATTTTATTTTTAAAGAGAGAAGTAAAGGAAAGAGATCTAAAGCTGCGTGGTTTCATATCCCTCAGTTGGGTTGTCTGGTGAAAAGAGCACGTAACCAGAGAAGAGGAATGCTGACTGAAGGACAAGCCACCAGATATCCTCACGAACTGTGGGAAGCCTCTACAAGAACTGAAGGTGGGAACCACTGCAGGTCCAGTTCATGAGGGTAACTGGTGCCTCTTTTGTACCAGCATGGGTTCATGAACCACCTCAGCAAGACCCATTGTGACAGACAAGTGGTGATGGTTTTGAACTAAAAGAGGGAGATTTAGACTAGGAGGATGACCAGTTTTTCACATGGAGGCTGGTGAGACTCTGACCCAGGCTGTCCAGAGAGGTGGCAGATTGCCCATCACTGGAAACATTCTAGGTCAGATTGCACGGGGTTTTGAGCAGGTTGGTGTGGTTATAGATGTCATTCTGACTGCAGGGGAGTTAGACTAGATGACCCTTAAAAGCCCCTTCAAACCCAAACGATTCTGTGATTCTGTGATTCACCTATTTTCAGACGAGAAGAGCAAATTCAGTCCCAAGTTCTTGTGCTGCATCTGGATGATAAGACCAGACTGAGAGCACCCCAGTCGCCCCAGGCCTGAGGAGCAGAGGTGTCTGCAGTCAGGTCTATGGCGAAATTGCTCTGAGCAAGGGTAGCAGCCTCTGTATGAGAGGATCACAGCGTCTGGAGCCGACTGCCTGAAAAGGGCCGAATTACCTCACAGGGTTCAGCAGGAGTGCACAGAGGCAGGGTGCCCCCAGGCAGGTTTTGGCCCCTGTTCTCCATGCTTCTCACCCAGGAGTCTAATTGCCCAGTGGATGGTGCTTTGTGACTTTCGGGGTTTGGGAAGGCGGCTGGAGGTACCGAGTTGTTTATGCAGTTCACAGCGCCAATGGATGCTGTCAGCAAAGCAAGGTGCTTTCGAAGCCTGTCAGACTGCTTCCAAATGGGTGTTTTTGGAGTGCAAACACACACTTGTGGCATGTTTTCCTTGAAAAGGGAACTGCTGCCCCTGACCTGCTTGCCTCTATCACTTTGCATTACCTTCAGGTAGCAGTGAATGCTGCCTCATGGGTGGGTGCAAAGTACCTGGTGAAGCTTTTCAAATGAAGGGCAGGTAAAAACTTGCTCTGTCTAGTATCCAAGAGTCGAGTATTTACCTGTTGGAGCCCTGCATATTAGGGCCCACGCATTTACCCTGCAACACAACCTGGAATTTTAATGAATTCATGGACTCTGAAGGCCTCCACCCACCCCTCCTCAAACAACTGAAATCCTTCGCATTCCTCTCAACTGTACCTACCCTGCATGCAGTGGCAGCAGATCAGACTAGGAACAAATAGACCTCCTGCTAAACATAAAGGGGCAAGTATCTCCAGGTGCCCACTCAGCCAAAGCAGAGAATGTCCCTCCTCTCTCAAAGGATAAAAGGACCAAGAATCAGCTCTGAGTTCTTCCCTCCTATCCCAGGTCTATATGGCATTAAGGTTTGCAGCATCACAAGTCAGGCTTCCTAATGAAGAACCACTCTTGCTCAAATACAGAATGCTTGTGGTGGGAATCATCAACTGCTTATCTAAAGGAGAAATCAAAACCAGCAGCAAGGTAGATCTTTGAACACATGTACCATGCTGCACATCATCTCCATCCAAGGGGAAAAGGGGTGCAGATGGAAGCTGACTCCCAGTATGTGGTAGAATCTGTTTTTGAAACCAATGTAGTAAACCTCCAGGTACAAAGCACTGCCTTAGCCCAAGGGAAGAGGCTATGCAGCTCAACAGAGAAAGGCAGAGACAGTTTCTAGTCCAGTATCTCAAAATGTGATGAAACACTGCAAAGATAAACAAGATATCATCAGTCTTACATATTATCTTGATTCCACTTCTGGAAAGAAAAAGAAAAAAAGACCAAACATGTCATGTGAAGAGAGGAAGAGACCACAGACAAGAGGAATGGGTAGCTGGAATGGAGACGAATAACAGAGTCAAAGCTGATCAACCCTTATCTGCCTCTAGCTGGAGCCCAAGGGACTTCTCTCCACAGACAACAGTAGTATATCTCTCCTTGTGCCAAGACATCCTGAGTGAATTGGTTTGACAAATGCTGCAGCAGGTAGAAGGATTTCAATTAGGCTAAGCTTTGACATTTCAAAGCAAGCTTCTTAAAAATACAACCTGCCAATGACACTCAATACCAAACTTGGATTAAGGAACAGTGGACAGCTCTGTGCTCTTCTAAATCCCAGGCTCAGCATCAAAGAGGAAGGAACAGGATGAGTAACGCGTGCAAAAGGTTATGTGCATATTCAAACACAAATCAGAAATGCCTGTCGTTAAAGATATCCTTCAGGTGGTGTCTTACTCTGGGAGTCAGACTGTAGAACTGAGTATAACACCACTTATACTTGTGCATACTAAAACACTCTGCTTGCTACACTCTGGAACCTGGGGGGGCCATTTCACTGGCACACAGACAGCGCTGGGGACATTCAGTTCAAGCATATCCTTCACATCAGTGTTTTCCTCATCATCAGCTCCTCCTGACTGGTGAACCCTTCCTTTGCTTATAGCAACAGCCTTGAACTTACTTTTACTATAACCAGTCTTACTTCTACTACAATCAATCTCACATCTATTTCTCTCCCTGTCTCTCGTGTTATGCCTTGATATGTTCTCCAGGTATTTAGTGCTTCTGACATCACTTCTTTCTGAGGTCATGTCCCAGCTCCCTCACAGCCAGTTTCAGCAGCACACTGCCACTTTCTGGGTGATAATCTCTAGTAGAATTGACACAGAGGAGCAGACCCATGATCAGTCATCAAAGGCTTTCAGTAACAACCTCCCTCCATTCTGAAAGGCTGCTTTTCACTTAAATCTGCCCTTCAGCATAACTATTTTTCTGCCTTTCAGTTTTTCTGCCATTACCCCATGTGTGTCTCAGTTCCCTGCACCATACTAGAAGGCAAGCAGGAAGGATGCATATCCATGGGTAGAGACACCAGTGCTTTTATCAGAGGCACAGATCAGGTTTACCTAGATCACATTAGAACTAATCTCCTATATTTTCCTTCTTTCATCACCATATGGCCTATTCCTTCTTCTAGAGCATTTGTCACCAATAGCACACTCTCCATGTCCTTGCCCACTCACTACAGATGGACCTCGTTCTTCAGCTGAATATGTTTTTCCTCCCTCTGTTGAGTCCTATCAAAAAGGTTGCTCTTGAGTCCACAATGATATGTTCCTTCCAGATAGAGGTGACGATGGCCCAGGCTTCCTCCAATATTGAGTTTTGCATCCCACTTGGGTGAAAGCCATTTCATTTCCAGGTTTTCACTGATGCTGAAAACCTGCTGTGTCTGCATATTCAGAACCAGCATCCTAACTGAAACAGGAGCAAACTGATAAGTTCCTGGGCCTTTTCAATGTCAAACCCAGCTTGACCACTGCCAGTTCTCCTTCCACCCATGCATTTTCTGACCTCTCACATGTGGCTTCCTTTGCTGAACTGTTCATTTTCCTACTCCTTATTCAGTCATATCTGAGAACTTCTGTCCTATGTGTTTCACTTTGCAGGATATGCTTGTTCCAGGCATTTTTGGTACCTTCAGCTCAAAGAAGGGTATAATCCAGTCTTCTTGACCTCTCCAGTCTTTAGCTAGTTCCCTAAATGCCATCCATCAGGAACTGAGTGTCTCAGCACTGGCTTATCTTTAATTTTAATTGAAAGTGAAGTCACTCAAACCAAGGTTGTTTTCTACTCATTCTGCAACATAACAGTGTCAAATCTAAGAACATATTTATTGCTTCTCACTGTTTCAGGGACTGGGAGAAGCTCTGTTGGTTATTGCATTCAGAAAGATCTGAATTCAGCTATTTGTTCTCCTGTATAATACAGGCAGCCAAAGCCTCCCATAATGATAGACCTCTAACAAGCAAGATCTCTATCTATCAAACCCAGTTCCAGAGGTCAGTGGCAGATCAACCACACTGCCTCAGCAGTCATACTTCCCCAGAATGGCTTTGGCTCTATTAGGTTGGCTATTTAACTCATATTATCACTCCCTATTTATCTCATTAAATGCTCATGGTAACATCACACTGTTTTCTTCTGTCTTTCACAAGTTAGGTATGCCCAGAACCTGCTCTGTTGCCATTCCTCTTTCCCCACCCTCCCCTTTAGCAACTGCCTCCAGATCTACAAACACAAATGTAGCCTCATCTTCTTTATTGTACTCTTAAATTTTCACTTAAATTCCTCCTACCATTTCCAGATGACACTGAAATCCTGTGATTTACTCTTCTAGGACCTCCCTTCTTACCTGAGTAGCTTATGCAAAATACCTACTTAGGAATATCACGCAACCAGCAACCTTCTTAGTTATCTCCACAGCTGTTTTGCCATTTTTATTGCACTCCAGTAGCCACTCTCCTCTATCACTTCTCCTTCTTTCCCCCCAGTATCCAACTTTCAATTCCGTATCTGTAGGATCTCCTTCCACCTCTGACTTTCGGCATATCCAAGCTCGTTTCTCACCCAGCACTACCTTAGCTCCTCATTGAAGCATGAGATCATGGCAAATTGCAACTTATTTTGACCAATTTTTCTTTCTAGTTCACCTTTTTAAAAAAAATATGGCTAATTAATTATTCATATTTTGATCTCCATCTAATGCTTCATTCTCTTCCTCAGTGTTCCTGTAGTGATTAGCATAATGAAATATAAAATCCCCAGAAAGAGGAGTCTTTTGTGTTATGACCTGATAGATAGAGTCCAGGTTGCTCAAAATATCTTCACAGAGGAATAATATTTCTTACGTAATATCCTTAAGCTATAACTTTCCCTATTCCTGCCTTAAATCAAACATAAAAGCACTCAAACTCCATCAACTTTCTCCCTTTAACACAAATAAAAATAACTGTGTTTGGCAAACAGGTTGTCAGTCCTTATTCTCTCTGCTCACCAGAATTTCACCTTGCAGGAGCTCATACAAACCCATTTTTTATTGGCTTTGCTTAACACGAGTTCAAATAAACTCAACACTCAAAGACAAACTTTCAAAAGGTGTCATATATTTTGCCTGCTTTGAACTCCAGGATTTTGCAGGCTTTCCCTGTAGGTCTGCCAAGGTTAGAAAAGTTCAGAGAACCTGGCCCAAATATTGAGGCTGCAAGCAAACCTGGAGACTCGGCTCCTTTGGATGTTCATGATGGCTGCTTCACATAGCTACCTGCCCGGATCTCCTGACACTCCAAGGAAAAGCAACAGGAGTGGGCTTGCCAATATTATCACCTGGAGAACACCATGCTGGGACTTTTACAGAGCCATTAGTGTCATAGCCATAACCTGTTTCTGTTCTACACAGAACTGCTTCAAAATGAGCGACAGCTTCTGTATTCCAGCTCTGCATTCCCTGTGTGACAGTTTCAGACCTGCTCTAACGACATTGTTTCCATCATGGGGCTCACCGCTCCCTCAATTTCCAAAGCCACATTAACACAGAATATCTTGCTTACGGCTTTCTGACATCATCCGAGAGAGCAGTCACCTCATCAGATTACATGATGATCACATTTTTTCCCCATGAGTCTCAATCAATTGCACAGTCCCTGGACTGCCTGCAGATTTCAGCAAAAAGCAGTCATACACCCAAAATGGTTCCCTCAAAGTTTTACATTGAAAAGAGGCTGAAAGACACAGTTCATTTGTAGGTTAGGTTCCACATCTGACTGAATAAAAATAAAAGACTACAAATCATAACCAGCAGCATTACTAAGGGTGTATAGATAGTATTGGCTTTTCTTCCTGATTCTCTCCTTCTTGCATCCTATACTGGGCACCTCTACCTGTGATGAACATACAATGTTGCATAGTGACTCCTCTATGGTTGCACCTAGACCTGCCATATTATGGACGTCCATTAATAACCTGTTATAAAAGGGCTGAATGAAGAATAGAATTTATCACTTCCTACAGAAATATTACCCCAGAAAATATATAAAAATGTAAATATCAAGGGCCAGCATATGTGAATGCCCAGTTGTTAGATGCATTCTCTTACTGGCATTCAGTCAGAACCACACCGGTTGTGGGTTCACTCTGTGTGTTCCCACCAAGGACAGACACTTCAGAGTTAATTCTAGCAACAGTTCAACCTGCCCATCATATCCTCAGTAAAACTGAGGCTAGAGAGCCTCAAGGATCCCCATGCTGCTGCCGGGATCTCCATTTCCAGGTAATACCTCTGCTACACCAAAGGCTCTTTTTGACCTCTGCACCAGTGAACACAAATGAAGCAATTTGAAGAGGATTGGAAACCATCATTAAGATACTCTTAATCCAGTGTCAGGCCACTGTCACTGATACATCTGCTAAGCTCTTAACAATTGAGCTGTGCAAGGAGCAAAACTAACGAATAGGGAATAATATGTCTCCAGAGATGGGCAACGAAGCTAGTGAAGGGTCTGGAGAATAAGTCTTAAAAGGGGCATCTGAGACAACTGGGATCATTTAGTCTGGAGAAGAGAAACTCGGGATTGCTTATTGCTCTCTACAACTACCTGGAAGCAGGTTGGAGTGAGATCCCCTCTCCCTAGTATCGAGTGATAGAACAAGAGGAAATGGCCTCAAGCTGTGCCAGGGGAGGTTCAGATGGGACATTAGGAACAATTTCTTTACTGAAAGAGTGGTCAGGCATCGTAACAGGCTGCCCTCCAGGGAAGTGCAAGAGTCACCATCCCTGGAGGTGCAGGCCATGTAGACACGGCACTTTGGGACATGGTTTAATGGCAATGGTGGTGTTAGGTTGATGGTTGGACTTTATGATCATAAAAGTGTTTCCCAACCAAAACAATTCAATGATTCTATGAATCTATCTGCTATTGGAACAGAGTATCAGACCATAAGCTTCTGGTTGTTGTGTGTTTGCAGGAGTTTAGGCCTTGAGCTCAGTGAACATGTCAATCAAGAAACCCTCCGTTAAGGGTCTGCTGACTCTGCCAATCCACTGACCTCCAAATCCTTTCCATAGGTCATCCTTCCTCACAGCTTAGCTCTGCCTGCTCCCGGGCACCTCCTCTGTCTTTGGTTAACATGATTAAATAAAGCTCCCTGTCTCTCTGGACTTGTGCAACCGCCTCTCGCTTAGTCACCGAAAAGCTCTCCAACACCCCAAAGGAGCGGAGTCAGCTGAAACAGGAGCGTTCCCAGCTCTGACATGTAAGATACTTGCACTGGCTGCTAAATAAACTTGGAAAAATGTTCACAATGCAGCTGCGCGCACAAGATGCTGCAACCCCAGGGCAGGAATAATTATACACAAACGAGATCCTTAGGATTTATGTTCCCCTCAAATAAAAATGTGCACTGCTAATGCCAATCCCAGCGCTTTGCAGTATGCCTGCAATGTGAGGCAGAGGCTCTCTCCTGGAGTTAACAGACTAGATACCGTTGCTGAGTAGTTTTCCAACGAGCTTCACAGGCATCCTAAGAGTGCTGGGTTCCCATTGATCTGCTTTTCTGCCGAAGACTGGTGGGAGCCCTTTTAAATGCCCTTGTGCTGGTTTGAGGCTAATTGGAATATATTAATGGAGAAAATTATACTATAGACTGTGAAAAGGACACAATGGTGATGTCTACCTCACTCATAGGCTTGCTGAGATGGATACGACAGAATACAAAACAAAAGATTAGACACCCAGGCTTGCAGTCTCTGGGGCACCGCATCTTGGACGGTCTAGTTTCTAGCCTTCTCCTCTCTGCCGAGTAATCTCACTAACCACTTTCCTTCTGACCCCCCTGGCCGATCCTCCAAACTCGCCTTGCGTGTAAGGCAAACCTTGGGGTAAGGTATAGAGGTAGGGAGAAGGTGGAAGGGTGGTTGGGAGCCCCTCCTGGGGTCTCTGATTTCTGGGAGGGGTATTGTGGTTTTGTATTACCTTTAACTTGTATATTTCTGTAAATATTCCTGTATATAGCATATATATCTGTTTGTATATTGTGCTGAGCTGTAAATAGAGCTTCATTCCTTAACTTCCAGCTGGCTGAGTTCTAGTCTGGGTCATTTTACAAAGTGTGGGGGGGCAGGGAACTCCCAAACCATCACAGGCCTCTTGTGTGAATCGAATTTCTTCCAGATAGTTCTCTGTTGGTGTATGTTGCAGATTCCTTATCAGAAGTTCCAGGGTTAAAGCTGAAGCCCACAGAAATGTCGGACCAGAAGAAAAGAAAGCTTCAGAAGAGAGGAGCAAGCACCCCTAGACCATTCCAAGCAAAGGTTTATCTAATGTGCTTTGTAAAACTCTCCTGTGAGGAAGAGTGCCAGCTGCTTGTGTAAGTCTCCTGTTGCAATGCTTCAGCATCTCCTAGAAGATGACTACTTCACCCAACAGCCAATGCCAATTAATTCTATTGCTAAAGAAGTTCATATCTCCTTTTCTAACTGAACATGGCTAAAGACTGATCATTGTTCTCCTCACAATCACTTTTTAATTATGGTCATATTACTTTCTCTTCCCAATAAAAGAAGTCATTCAAATTCATTGATCCTTTCTGTTTTCAAAACCTCTCTGTGTTCTTTTGTGTTTGGGATCTGCCAGTGTTTGAATGTACCACACCAAAAAACCCACAGGGGAATACAGGGAAAGAAGTCTGAAGTGCAAGGAGATTTCTCAGCAGCCATTCTCCTGCACCACACTCAGCAGAGAACTTATGCAGTGATACTTAATTATCACTAATCTTACTCTAAAAATTAAGGAAGACGCTCTTAAAGTTGCCTTTACACCTCCTTAGCCCCATGCAGTGGAACCTGAAGTGGTCTGAGTGAGTGAGTTGAAAGAAGATGTTATAAGCTTCAAACAAGGAAAACTCAACAAACAACTTTCAGGAGTACTTTAGCCTGTGATTGCTCGCTAGTTGGAATGCAAGTTACACCATGCAAGACCTGCTGTGTATTTTGCCCCCAGGAGCCAACAAGCTGGGTGGGAGACCAACGGGCATTCCCACTAGCTTGTCAGGCTAGACAGGCTGCAAGAAGCAGCAGCCAGGATGATATTTCTGCCTTCCCTTTCTCGACCACAACAACAGGGATGGAAAAAGCTAATTCAGCATTCAGCCTTGATATTTAGGTCAAGTTCAGTGAAAATGGCAAGTGAAGGTTCAAGAGTTCACCATTTTCTTAGTCAAATAACAATTAAACAGAATTTATGTTCCTCTGCTTAGAGTTGCACAGAAATCCAGGCTGGACAGGTAATCTAGTATCAATAGCTGGCTCTTCAATTAAATCTTCTGGAACCAGAGGAAAGAGGCATAGGAGATGCTCATTACACTACCAACTCTAGACATCAAAGGGCTCTCATTAACTCTTCAAGGTTCTGTCTGTAGGTGGACACTACTTCTATGGTCCAGTCCTGCTCCTTGTCATACCATTTGTGAGAAATAAATACATGAACCAGACACGGGGATAGGATGCTAGTCCCAAAACACATGGCATGGAGGAAAATGTTCTTTTTTTTCCTGCTGACAGTTTCATTTGGGTTGGCAGAAAATGTCATTGCAGCTGTGAAAAGGAGCAAATGTACTGAGCTCATCCTGGTATCCCTGCCAGTGCAAATCAGTGGCAATTCGGAGCTCAGCTTGTTATTGGAGGTGAATCTATTACAGATGTCAGGTATCTGCCAGTCTAAACCTTGGTAAAAACTGGTCAGAAATCAAGAGACTTAAAAAAAACTAATGCATTTTTGCTTGTTTCAGAGGCTCAAATGGGTGCATGCCAAAGATAATATCTTCCAGTAGCCCAGTTTGCAATTGATTGGAAATTAAATCCTTTGTGCTGGAACCAGGGTGAGGAAAAATATTTGGAGACTGCAGTTTGATCTAAACATTGCTTTTTACTTGTGGTTTGGCAAAAGGTTCTGAAATGCTGCTAAATCAAAACGGCAAAGCCAACCTGCAATTGTCATGTCTCTGCTAAAAAAATAAATAAATACAAACAAACTAACAACCAAACATTTCAAACCAACCACACGCATCATTCACTACATAGATGCCACATTCTTCCTTACCCTTGTTTAATAGTGAGCTGTCAATCTGTGTTGAAGAGCAGTTACCTGCCATTAGCATAATAATGCTTCAAAGCTTTGTATTAAAGATGGATATCTTCCTAGGCAAGCCCATAGGGAGGAAAAAA
>VWYK01010630.1:147779-177714 GCA_013399775.1 Semnornis frantzii | reverse complement strand
AGCCTTTTGGATCTACTCCTTTAAAAACGCTCTCCTCTAAAGGATATCAGAGTGTAAGCAGGCAGGAATGGTGATCCCAGGTACTCCTAACTTCTCTCTACTGTAATTAAGCAGTGAGAGATCAACAAATGTGGGTCTGCATAAGGTTTCTCATCTCTGTTTCTATTAGCTGTGGTGGAGAGGAACCTCAATGTGAACTGAAACCTTTGGCCATTAATATAAACACCTCTGTACCTTCCAGAACAAGCATTAAGCTTCTCAGGACAGCTGCCACACCACCACTATGATGTTTAGTCATTCTTGAAGCACACTCCACTCCTTTCACATGCTTCTGCTGTGAGCAAACATGGCAATGGAAACTAGTCTGTGTCACGGGTCTGGAAGATGGTGATGTGTGGAAAGCCAAAGAAACCTCATCAAAAGCTTTCAGGTTGAGTTAATTTGATATTGAGTACAGGAAACTGGAGCTGGCATTAACAGCACCATTTTGTGAGCAGGATTAGGATGAGATGGTGGGGGCCAAAGACCTGTTGAATCTCTGGGATGCCGGCTTGCCTCCCGTGAGTGTAAGGAATGGTGGGAAATCAAAGTGTGAAAGCACTATAGAAAAGGAAATAGGCGCTTAGGTGAAAGGGAAATACCACTAAGCAGCAGCTTATGGATGCACAGCATTTTCCACTCCCTTCGTGAGAGTAGGGAAACCCAGGACCAGAGTGAGCTAAAAAGCAGGAGGCAAAAGGTATACAAGAATGTCCAAAATCAAATACACACAACAGGCACTGTGTCCTCCCTCCTTCCAGCATGTACTGAGACCCCATCAGATGAGTTCTGAAACACAGACGTTCCTTAGGAGCTGTTCTCAGGAAAGCTGTTGACAACCACCTCTGTGGTTTACAAACACCTCATGCAGCCTCCCTTTGATTAAAGGGAGTGACAGCCCTTCCACAACTCAGGTATTCACTGACTAAAGACTAAATGTAGCATGAATATAGCTGTGCCAGTCTTTAATGTCAGGATTACGCAGACCTTTGACACGTGAGAATGAGACTACACAGAGGGAATCCATTAGGGAATAGGACAAGACCCCAACTGCGTATGAGAGAAAAGGTAAGAATGAAGATAAATTTCTTTCCTGAACTTCCTCCCTCCAAAGAGAGAGAGAAACCCTGCCACTTGCACTATTCAGCATGAGAAGAACATGCTACTGGGAACCACCTTCTAGTAGCCCACCATTATATCTGGTAGCCCAAATGATATCAACCAAAACTGGACAGGAGTGACATCTCTCAGTGGCCTCACCTCATCTTCCACAGCTGATAGAACTGTCTACATGTAATGGCACCTACTGGGTGTTCCAGGCCAGAGTACCCATTCAAAGCAAGGAAGCTCCTTATTCAAGAACAAAACTGTTGTGGGCAAAGCAGAACAGTTAGAAATCTGTACACAGTGTTGTTTACTCTGACACAACTGAATTGCTTCATACAAGCACTTGGCTGAAACAAGATGAGATAATGGGAACCCTGACTGCGGGAAACCAGCTCAGTTTCAGTTTGAATGTCTGTATTTATTTAAGCCTTAGCAAGGTTTCCCACTGAGTCTGCACGTAAGAGGAGCTAAGTCAATGAAGAAAAAGAGCCTTAAGAGCTCAGAATGGTATTTGCGAGAGAGAAAACAAAAAGGCAACACAACAGTCACTTTTAGATGTCACAAACTTCTTGCATAGCCTTTAGATGTATACTGGAAGAACCTTGATTTAGATTAGGCATGAGGAAGAAATTCTTCCCCTCGAGGGTGGTGAGGCACTGGAACATGTTGCTCACAGAATTTGTGGAGGCTCCAAGCCTGGAAGTGCCCAAAACCAGGTTCGAAGAGGTTTTGAGAAACCTGTTCTACCAGGTGGTGTCCTGCTATGGCAGGAGGTTTAGATCTTTAAGACCCCTTCCAACCAAAATCATTCTATGATTCTACAATTCTACTCTTTTAGAAGAGGGGTTTTCAGATGTAGAAGGAAGAGGAAGAGGGGGAAGAACAGTATGAGAATATAAAGAAAAACTCTTTCACTTCTTCACATTAAGCTTTCTGTTAGCATGAAGGAAAGAAATAGAGAATATAAGGTATACAGCTTTTGCTGGACTCAAGATCCACCATACTCAGCTACATATGTTCACGTGCAAGAACATGTGCATCAACACATATGTTTGGTTGCATATGCACATGCCCAGAGGAAGTGATCACCACTCTTTCCAGGGGAGTTTCATCTTTTCTTTTGAGAACAGGACTTTTCAGTATGAACATCCACTTCTAAATCAGTTTTCAAGTACTGGGTCTAAAGTAAGGATGAGGCTAAGCAGCAAATCTGAATTCAGGTTCAAACATTTCCCAAGTTTGATCACGAAAGTTTCTGACAGTGTATGAGCTTTCCAGAGACCCATTGCAGATCAAAATATGTTAATTGCAAGTCATCAGACTAATGAACCAAAACAATATTAACACAGATATGAAGAATTAAGGTCTTCAGTCAAGAAAAAGCAACACAGTAAGTTGGTATGTATTGCAACAGTGCTTTTCATTAAATGCTAGCATAAAGTAGAGCAACCACGACAAAATAATTCGTGGTTTGTGCATGTCTATAGCTACAATAGCCTGCCCAGGCCATTTGAAGGGTGTGCTGTGTCAGCAATCATCTTGAGCAGCCCTGCGTCCAGAAGCGTGGGCAGACACTTCATCAATGCACACATGGACTGCCAGGAGATTGTGCTCTCTCCTCCCTGCAAAAATAGAAAATACAGCAGCAAGGCTGAGCGAGCTGATGAAGTCATCTGGTACAGCTCCACTGGATGATGTATCTAGGAATAGATGACATAGCACATTCACACCACCCACTGGAGACACCACTGGACTGGAATCCAGGTGTAGACAGGCATCTCCATGATTGCCAGTGCCCAAACATGGACAAGCTGCAATCCAAACCAAATGTGCTGTATCTTTGGAGGAGGGAACACTGCTGCTGTCTTTAAATCTAGCAGAGAAAAAGAGATGGTAGAGCTACTGCTAGAGCTCTGCTGGTAGAACTAGCAGAAGACAGAGCTGCCCAGCAGTCCCCATTACAAGGCTGACCAATAGTTCCTATCCCAAGTGCTTCATTTTGGGTCAGCTGTAACTTGCCCAAAGTTCAGCTGTCAGGGATGATATCTCCATGGCAGAATCTGCTTCCAACTTTTCTTTTTTTTGGAATTAAGATGGTGGAAAGAAATCAGGTTCTAATCTTGGTGAGTGGAGATGTTCTCTTACTGGAAAAGTTCTGTGTAAGCTAGTGAAATGCAGGTTGCTTGGTCCTGAGCTCCAAACCCACAGAGTTTAAAATGGGAATTCAGCAATAATGGAATCTTTCACATTGAACAAGAGAAATATGAAGGCAGATACAAGAGTTCTTACTTTTAGAGTCGTGTAATCTAAACATGGTTCAACAGCTCTTACTGGTAAAGGCTACCGACAACATACAGGTGACACTGAAACAGTTCTAAAAATCATGGAGGGATGCAGAGATTTGAGCTTCAGCAAAAAGAACCAGTCTGAAGTAGGGAGGATTATTTTTTTTTTTTTTTATGTTAAGAAGATTGTAACCTGCAATGCCCACTCTGAAAGTGCTTTCATTAAGAGGCAAATATCAACAAGAGTTATCAGGGATTTCTCAGAGAAGAATTTTCTGGCCTTTTAAAAATGTGTTTAGCAGATTGTGGAGGACAGCACAGAGCTCCATCTCTCTTTATTAAGAAGGTTCATTTAAATAGTTGTATTTTGTGGGTAAAATAAAGCATTGTGATGCACTGAGGACAAAAGATCTTCTCTAACAAAGCAGAACAGAAAAGGAATGAGGCAGTGATGTATATATTTTACCAGCTGCTTTATTTTCCACTACAATTTTCCTTTTCTAAGAGAACACTGGATGTACACCTTTTTCTGGGATTACTTTTCAGATCAATTCTTTCCTGGCTGCTCTCCCTATCTACCACATCTATCCCCCTGCCATGAGAAGAGGCCAAGCCCTGCCATGTCTGGGTGGAATGCTGACGCCCGCGTGGGTGGGTGCAGAATTAGCCAAAACAAGTCCCTGCATTCCTGAGGATGTCAGCAGCCCCCTTCTTCTGGCTCTTTCCTAATACTTTATTAATAGGTAAAAACCTCTTTCCCAAATCAGCCTTCCCAGGTCTTTCACAGTGGGGAAAAAAGCCCAACCAAAGCAGAAACAAAAAACTTCCTTTAAAACAGACACCCAAAAAACTTCCTTAAACAGGTGCCCAGGTGTATTTATAGCAAAGCATTACAGTAGTTAGACAATTACAGTTTTTCAGTTGCCCAATTTAAATTCCTATAGGTACCTAATAAACCATCAAATGAAGAAGAATTACCAGTAAATAGCAATTACTTTGAAGGAACGGCACTTTAAATATTAAAGTGACACTTCATTAGCTGTGCTTGGCAAGCAGGTCAGTTTGAACCAAATGGCCGTTCTAAATTAGTGGTCCTATTGCAGACGTGGGGTGTGATTTTTATTACCCAACACCCAGCCAAGCTAGTGACCTTAAAAACATTACTCAAAAAATGGTTGAGAGTTAATTAGAATACTGTGCCAGGAGGAAGGGAAGAAAAAAAAAAAAAAAGAAGAAGAAGAAGAGTCTTGAACATCTTGGAATTCTTTCCAGGAAGGTGTTTTTAATAATGACAGCTAGTTTACTCCATTTAAAGGTCCATATCCTCCAGTCAAAGCACAGGTTCTTACAAAACCAGCTATACAGAGGAATAGAAAAGAAAATATTTTACTCCTTTTTCTCTAACTGTAGTGAAATATTTTCTTAAGAAACAAAGCAAAGAGCCTCCAAAGCATCTACAACTTCAGACCTACATGACAGTGACAAGAAAACCCCTCCCAACAGAAGCTTGCCCTGCTGCCTCCTTTGGCTGCAGGAGGTGAAACGAGTGCCCAGTGTAGATGGGCATATATCTCTTTTCATTTTTATCAATTTGTGACATTAGAACTCGTCACAAAATCTGCCAGTGTACCATTCCTTAGTTGTAATCTTTCTTTTCTATAGCATACACAAGAGCAACGACGTTCCAGACTGATCATTTAAGCCACTGTGCCTGCAGGACTCTCCTTACACAGAGTTCCTGTCTTTTCATCACTCTTGAAAACTGTGTCTGCAAATTTTCTCAGCAGCAATAGACAATCCACAATGCAAAAGCAGGAGAAGCCATAGCATAGATTGTTTCTTTCAAGCTCCTGTACAGATATATGTTCCTTCCACATTCTTTTTTTCAGCCCTTCTGCTCATCTACTTTAACCACAATCTCTCCCCAACGCTGTCATAATCTATTTCTCTTTACATGGTCCCATCCAACGAGCCTGTGACAACAAGAATTACAGTCACACAGAATCATAGAATCATTAATGTTGGAAAAAACCTTTAATATCATTGAGTCCAACCATAATCCAAGTCCCATGACAGAACTATATCCTGAAGTGCCACATCTACATGCTTCTTGAACACCTCTAGTGATGGCAACTCCACGGCCTCCCTGCGAAGCTTGTTCCAACCCCTCGCCACTCTTTCAATAAAGAAAATTTTCCTAATATCCAATCTAAACTTCCCCTGACACAACGTCACCCCATTTCCTCTTGACCTGTTGCTAGTTATTTGGCAGAAGAGATCAACATCAGCCTCACTACAGCCTCCTTTCAGGTAGTTGTAGAGCTCAATACGATGTCCCCTTAGCCTTCTCTTCTCCAGACTAAACAAGCTGGGTTGCCTCAGTTGCTCCTCATGTGACATGCCTTCCAAAACCTTCACCAGCCTCACTGGTCTTCTCTAGACACATTCCAGGACCTCAAAGTCTTTCTTATACTCTGGTGCACAGAATGAATACGCTACTCAAGCTGTGTCTCCAGCAGGGCTGAGTACAGGAGCATGATCACTTCCCTACATGTTGATTTTGATGCAGACCGAGATGCTCTTGACCTGAGCGCACTGCTGGCTCATGTTGAGCTGGCTGTCCACCAGCACCTCCAGGTCCCTTTCCCACAAGATGCTTTCCAGACTCTCTCCTCCAAGCCTGTGATGTTGCTTGGGGTCATTGTGACCAAAGTGCAATACCTGACACTTGGTACTCGTCCCATCGGTCCCAGCCCATCAATCTAACCTGTCCAGAACTTTCTGCAGAGCCTTCTTACCCTCAAGTAGATCAACATTTTCACCCAACTCAGTGTCATCTGCAAACTTGTTTAGGGTTCCCTCAATAGCCTCATCCAAATTATTAATAAAGATATTAAACAGAACTGGCCCAAATACCAAGCCCTGAGGGACACCACTTGTGACCGGCCACCAGCTGGATTTAGCTCCATTTATCACAACTTTTTGAGCCCAGCCCTCCAGTCAGTTTTTAATGCAGCAAAGAATCCACCTGTATATGCCATGGGCTGCAAGTTTCTTGAAGGCAATGCTGTAGGAGATGGTGTCAAAGGCTGTGTAAAAGTCCAGGCAGATGTCCACAGCCTTTCCCTCATTCACTAAGTGGGTCACTTGATCGTGGAATGAGATCAGGTTGGTCAAGCAGGATCTGCCTTCCATGTGCACATGCTGGCTGGGCCAGATCCCACCATTATCCTGCACTGGCCATGTAAGCACACCCAATATGAATCACTCAGTAATCTCCTCTGGTACCAAGGTCAGGCTCACAGGCCTGTAAGTTTCCTGACCTTTTTTGTAGATCAGTGTTGCACTAGCACCTCCCCTGTTAACCAACACTAACCAGCTCTGCTGATAGGTGACAGAGAACAGCTCAGTAAGCTCCTCTACCAGCTCCCTCAGCACTTTTAGGTGAATCCCATCTGGCCCCATAGCCCCATGAGCCTCCAGGTGGCATAAGAGGTCATTAGTTGCTTTTTCTTGGATTATGGGGAGTGGATGCTGCTTTCCATCCCTATCAGGAGACTGACTACCCTGAGGATAATAGGTCTTAATATTAAAGGCTGAGGCAAAGAAGGCATTAAGCACCTCAGCCTTTGCCTCATCCATATGCTGCTGCGGTTCTGAAATTCTCCCCATCATGTGGCATTTAGAGTTTTTCATGTCATAGCTGGGGAGAATTTGTCAACTGCTTACAAAAGACAGAGTATGATACTATGAGTCATGATAGAAGGCCCACGAGAACTGCCTTAACTGCTCTAAAGGTCAACACAACACTTAATTCCCTCCGAGATAAAACGACTGCACACAGAATTCAAAGATTCAAAGTGAAGGTTCAATATGGGTACAAAAATTTAGGTAATCATTCTGTCCAAATACAGAATCCAGTCATTTCCAGGAGGTACATTTGGCAGAAGTCCAGGAAAGATCAAGGCAGCAAACCCTGGAATGTTTCTGATCACCTAGGTCTCGGCCACAGCTTGTTCCTAGTCCCATCCAGGAGCGATATCCACTGCCTAATACTATTTTTGGTTCCTTCAGAGACAGAGACATTTGGTTCACATGCTGGCCAGTCAGAATGAGGTACCAGAGCATGTCCTGCTGTGACTTTGGCTTCATCTTTTCCAGAAAGGGTAACAGCAAGAGGCCAACCAGCACCCCATTCCTAAAGGCTCTCACCACACCCTTTGTGGGCCCAGTGACTTGGGTCCAGTAGCAGAGCCCTCTTGAAAACCAGCCCACAAAGTCAACAGCAGCATTGCTCCTTGTCCAGCTGCTCAGGGAAAAAGAAAAGCCAATTCTTTCAGATTAACCCTGGCCTTAGAACCTAATTTCAGCATTTGAGACAGCAAAAAGAACTGTGAAGTACAGCTGTAGGAAACAAGACCCTTCTAATCTGAGAAGTTAATTTGTTCCTTTCAGCTAAGCAGACATTGAAATGGCTATCTCATACAAATATTTGTCTGATATATTGATATACAAATATAATTTAAGTATATTAGTTGAAAGTCTAATTAGAGTAATAGCTATATTTGCTTAGGGAAAGGTATCCCTTGCTGAAATCAATTAAAAGTGCACAATAACATTTCATTAAGCTCTACAATATGTTTTTCCATCAAGCGCAACTTCCAGCAACCAGCATATGCCAGGCCTCCCAAACAGATTCCGAAATCGCTGCACCGTTTTGTTCTTCTTCAAGAGTAAGCAGAGATTTCTTTTTTTCCCTCACCTCCTGAGGGAACATATTCATATGTAAACAGAGCTGAGCTCCTGAGTGCAGGATTACATTAGCTAAGGGATCTACCTGTGATCATCTCAGCCTCACTGGAGGATTCCAAAGCAGCACACTTTGGTCACGGGTCCTCCCTCCAGCAACCCACGCCGTTGTGGCTGATAACTATTATTCCCTTTGCATCTGGCAAAGAATATGCCATAGAATCCTAGAATCATAGAATAGTAAGGTTGGAAAGGACCTCAAGGATCATCTAGTTCAAACCCTAGTAGTTGGAACTACTTCCCACTAGTACAGGTCACTCAAGGCCTCATCCAACCTGGCCTTGAACACCTCCAGAGAGGGAGCGGCCACAACCTCCCTGGACAACCTGTTCCAGTATCTCACCACCCTCACTGTAAAGAACTTCCTCCTAACATCCATGAACTGTGAAACTGAGAAAAAGGACCTTTACAAACATTTAGGTATTGATGTGTAGCTCAGGAAATGGTAAAGGAACACCAGAAGCAAGGGACAGAGGCCTGAGCTGCCCTGAGGAGCTCAGAAGCTAAAGCCTGGAGAAGTCTCCTTCCCTAGAACCATCATTACATATATGGCTAGGCAAAACAGGGTGGTGAAAGAAGGCAAACATAGACAAAGTGTTCTCTCTTTGTGATGGAAAAGTCAGTCAAGGATGGTGTCAACAACTGTAGCCAGAGAAACAATGCTTTGTGGCTATTCCTCTTCCAACTATCCTTTCCATTGCCCCTTCTGTGAGCCTCTGTCTAAACAATGCCACTGGGCTGCCACAACCACATGTCTTGGGAAGCAATGCTAGTTCTTTGCTCCTGAGTGTTCTCCAGGTCTTGTCTCTCTGTCTCTCCACATTGCTGTCAGAGGGACATTGCAGTGGTGGGTGAGGAAGAAAACCTTTCATGAGCCAGACCAGCCCTGATATCAACAGATTTTGTTCCAGGCTTATACTTTGGAGAATGAGGTCCAGTCCCAGGTGTTCTGCACTTACATCATGATTTTTTTCTGCTATTACTGTCCTCGATGCCCTAGACCCAGAAGGGAAAGAATAGGACAGGAAAAACCAGACACGGAAGTGTCAGCAGAGATGTGGTTTAGAGCTACTGAGAGAAGGTAGATCTGTGCTACATCTATGTGCTCTTTCTCTTGAAAGGATTGGAAAGCACTTGGTCAAAGCAGGATCCAGCAAACATAAAGGGGCCAAAATGAGGTAAGATGGATGAATAGTTCTGGAGTCAAGAGTCTGATTTCACATTATTTGAAAGATGAGGAGCTGCTCTGCATGGCAAAAATTAAACAGGGCCCTCAGAACGGATTCCTGCTGTAAGCTTGCAGTTCTTAGATTCTAAGCAGAACAGAGCCACTTTCTTCACTGAGAGACCCTAAAAATAAATAATTACGTATTTCACTAAGGGCAAAAAAAACTTTTAACACATTTGCTAATATGAACAACAACTGGCACTTCTGTAATGCCAGCCAAATGTAACTGAGGCTTTTCAGACGTTTTATTTAGGAGCCAGTGAGAAAAACTGCATCAGTTGAGAGGAGTTTTATTCCATCAAGGGCACTCCCACCCACCTAAGCCTGTCCGTGGGTTGGTGTGGAAGAGTGCCACTTCTTCCTGCAACACATGTGGAATTCGAATTCCTCACATCGTAGACACATTAGGAGTGCTTTATCATGCCCCGTGTTGCATGCCATAGCTCATTACGATTGGGTAACTCAGCCATTAAACTCTACAATAGGCTCACGCTGAATCCTAAAAAGGGAGCCATATATAGGTTGTGGAGGTGTTGAGCAACAGGTTTCCTCTGCTCTACACGATTCTTTTTACCTTCTGTCTTTCCTGTGTTTTTAGAAAAGTTGCAGACAGGGAATAATCATATCCCTGGTGTAATTTCACCAAGCACCTCGGAGCCTCATGTGTTCAAACTGTTTGTCTCCCTATCCCAGGGAACAGCTAGAAATCCTTCAGCACAAGGGGAAAATTCGGGGATTTTTTTTCTCCGCAGCTGATGTTCCTGGTTACACTGGACCAGAATTAGGAATTGCAATAGTTTTCACCACCCATGTCAGCAGCTGGCCACTTTCTCACTATCAGGCAGTGTGGAAGAAGTAGCTTTTGGATAAGAACACAACGGGGGGGAAAGAGCCAAATAGAAATAAGCTAGAGAGGAGGGAAAGGAAAAACAGATGAAAGAATGGGNTTGGAATACATCTGAAAAAAAGAAAAAAAAGAGAAAAAAAAAAAAAAAAAAAAAAAAAAAAAAAAAAAAAAAAAAAGACAGTGAAGAAAAAGACTTGACGAGAATCACCCCAGCTGCCAGAAGGAGGACACTACACCAAACAAGGGCAGAGGAGAATTCACAACCAACTGGTCAGAGGCCAGAACAAGGAGCCTGGCACTGGTGGAGAAGGGGTAAATAAGTGGGACAGCAGTCGAGTACTACTGGGAAACCAGAACACACAGAAACCAGAACACAGAGAAGCCTCATCAATGAAGGCTGAGATACAGAGTTACTCTGGATTAGCTGCATGGAAGTATCATTCTGATGTGACATTATACCATTTCTGTTTCTATATTTTATCTCAAAATACAAAACATGACAATAATTTATTCTTCNAAAACATAGCCATCATTATTTATGTTTAATACTTTTTTTTTTTTTCCCAGCTGGAAAATTCAAAGTTTAAGACCTAAAAAAACAATGCAATGTGAACATGTTCCTCTCATACAGCAGCCGTTCTCATATAGCTGGTATTAAGATGATTGTTTGCTATTCTCTTCCCTCTCCTTACTTGTGATGTATGTTTGCGTTTTCTTTCATGGCTGTGGTATGAATCTTTCCAGCACATGCCTTTAACTCACGAATATGAGGTAGGACTGTTCCTTTGCCCACAGATGAGGAGTGCAATTAAATGTGTTTCTTTCAAATGAAGTCATTCATGTTCATTATTAATGTCATTCCAAGCTCTAGAATGCAGCTCAGATTCATATGAGTCTACCCAGAGCTTATCAGAGACATTTTTTAAGTAGGATCTCCTCTCTGTTTAAAGACTGAACAAACCTCAGAACAAGCAGATCCACTTAAACATCATCATATTGAATGACATATTCAATGACCACCTGGAGACACTGGAACATTTCAAAGACACAGAGGGATGAGGAGCAAGCACTCATCCCAGCACAGCAGGGTTGATATCCTTTACAGTTTAGCATGGGTACTTAGACCTGAGTTCTTTCCTAAAACTGAAAGCAAAACTGAAGATCATTCTGTATAAACAGAGAATCCAAGGGCTTTCATCATTTTAAGCCTAACTAACCAAAAAGCAAACAAACTCAAAGCTTCACTGGGAAGAAGAGAGATGAGAATGCTTTGAAGTAAAACATGAAGTCCAGTATAAATTGTGTGACTGCATGCATTACAGAAGCAAAGATGAGACTGTGAGGCAGAAGGCATGGTTTATATAAGGGACAGTGATTTTCCCTGACAAAACCACCTACACACATTAGCAAGAAGGCTATTTGTAGAATTACAGGCTGGTAAGGGTTGGAAGGGACCTCCAGAGATCATCGAATCCAACTCCCCTGCCAAAGCAGGATGGCCTAGGGCAGGTCACACAGGAAGATGTGCAGACAAGTCTTGAAATTCTCTAGAGAGGGAGACTCCACCATTCATAGGCCTAATCTATCAAAACCATACACTGTTTTTATTACCCACAACCTAATGAGGGAATGGGAAAAACAAACCAAAACAAACCAAAAAACCCACCTTCTGGCAATCCAATGACTTGACCCACTGCTGAGGGAAAATGTTGGTCACTACCAGCAATCCACTTAATACTGACTGAAAGAGAAGCCAGGGAGGGTTTGACTGAATATATCACCAAAATACATCTGCTACAGGGATTAAGCAAGTAAATAGATGAACCAGGTCTTGGATAAATAAATGTCTCATCATTTGTCACTGCCATTTGTCAGCAGTTGCACTGTGTTTCTCTCACCTGCTCTTACATAACTCACATACCTGAAGCACATAAAGAGGCCTGTATGTGTTTTAGGCTCATGACCCATTTGTGTCTTTGATGGGCACCAATTTTCCCCAACTGTGCCTCAAACTGTGCTTCAGCTCCTCAGCAGCATCTGCATAGATTTTAATGCAGCGTCTGACTACAAAAGGACAAAGGTAGAAATTGAGGAGGAACCAGGAAGGTGAACCTCTCTTTACGAGGTGATTTGGAGTGATGATATACATTGAACTCACTCAGAGAGAGAACAGAGTAGTAAAGAACTCCATGCATGGTTGACCACAGCTCAAGATCATAGAATGGTTTGGGTCGGAAGGACCTTAAAGATCATCTAGTTTCAACCTCACTGCCATAGGCAGGGACACCTTCCACTGCACCAAGTTGCTCAAGCCCTATCCAGGCTGGCCTTGAACACTTTGAGGGAGGGAAGATCCACAATTTCCTTGAGGAACCAGGAAATGAAAATGTTATAAATCTACCACACCTTTCAAGTTGTGGACTAAAAAAATAGTAGTCCTCCACTTCTTGGGAGGTTGACAAGCCTTTGTCCTTGTTTATGTTGAGTAAGTCTTGATTTCTGGAGAAACTGCTCTAGCATGCCATGCAGTGAGGACGAGAGTAGAGGGCACAGTGGTCTGTCAGCAACCTGGTTCAACTCAGGGATAACGATGGGCAGTAAAAGGACCCTTGGGTTACCAGCAGTAGTTGTACTTCAGGACCTTTCTCTACAACACTTTTCAAATACCTCCAAATCAATTTTCCTGGCACAAACCCAACTGTTCTTTTTGAAAGACTCCAGTTACTAAAAATATGTAAAACTAGTTCTTCTGGGCCAGGCAGAAGTCCATTCAGACCAATACCTTGTTGTGGATGCTGGTCAGTGGGTACAAGGTGAAGACAAACTCGGGGTGATAAAATGAGAGGACTGTCGCTGCTGATCTAATCCAGCCAATGCAACTGAGCAAGCAGGGCTCTGTCTCATCGGTGAAATGCCTGAAGCACAACAGGCAAGATGTGTTTCACCCTCAAATTCCAGGAAAGCATTGTGCAAATACTCTGCGTGGGAAGGCTGCCTTTGCATGGCTCATGTGACAGCACAGGAAAAATGTCCCAGGTGTAACTGCATCATACCCAATGAGGTTCCACCAGGAACTCACTGCCTTACAAACCTCATGATCCTTCATGAAGAATGGTTAATGGGGCAGTAACAAGAAAGAGATGGAGAGACAGAAGTTGCTTCTGAAACAGAAGTGATGCTTTTGTCACCAGGTATGTGCTCTGGACACCTCAAGCTCTTGCACTCATTCACATCACTGTAACCCTTCTGACAGAGGTGAGACCAATGCCAGATATGACTGACAACTTAAGGATGGCAAAATCTCAGCCTATTTTTTTATTTCACATAAAGTAACATGAATAAAGCTAGCTGGTCAAGAGAGGTTCTCCTGCCCCTCTACTCTGCCCTGGTGAGGTCACATCTGGAGTACTGTGTCCAGTTCTGGGCCCCCCAGCTCAAGAGGGACATAGAACTGCTTGAGAGAGTCCAGTATAGAGCCACAAAGGTGATTAAGGGAATGGAACACCTCTCTTATGAGGAGAGACTGAGGGAGTTGAGGCTCTTTAGCTTGGAGAAGAGGAGACCGAGAGGTGACCTCATCAATGGTAAATATGTAAAGGGTGAGCACCAGCAGGATGGAGCCAGGCCGTGCTCAGTGATGCCCAGAGACAGGACAAGGGGCAATGTGTGGAAGTTGAAGCACAGGAATTTCCATGTAAACATGAGGAGGAATTTTTTCACTGTGACAGTGACAGAACACTGGAACAGGCTGCCCAAAGGGGTTGTGGAGTCTCCCTCTCTGGAGATATTCAAAACCTGCCTGGATGTGTTCCTGTGTGATCTGGCATAGGTGATCCTGCTCTGGCAGGGGGATTGGACTGGGTGAGCTTTCGAGGTCCCTTCCAACCCCTGACATTCTGTGATTCTGTGATGAAGGAGTTGGTCTAAAGCCCAAAGAGCACAAAAGGGCACAAGTGCCAGTGACTTGGAAAATGGCATTTCAAAGGAGCACAGAGGTTTTACAGCCTCAGTCTTTTCATCACACTGATGGATAATCTACCTTTAGATGATGTTGTTCCGAAATACTCCTTCAATATCTGTGTCACTGAAAAAAATCCATATAACATTTCATATTTCATGTAACACCTTCCTGGACAAATATTCATAAATGAGCAGTTAGCTCAGGTGTTTCTGTGTCTGTTTCCCTCAAACAAAAATCAATACATTCAGTTGCAAGCTACTGACATTTCTCACAAGGCACCACATAAATCTTCTCGGTGGCATTTCCAGTGTTGAAAGCAGTGTTAAACAGTGCTAATAGTTCCAAAACTTCTTGGACTTTCACCCATCTTGAAGCTTTGCCACAGGACAGTCAGGATTATTTCATTAACCTCTTGTTGGGCCCAGACGAGATGTTGACTCCAAACAAAAAATGGGGGAACATAACAAACAATGAAATAAACCAGAAATATCTCTTCCGAAAAGCCTTTCAAAGGTAATCCATTGGAAAGCAGATGAGTAAAAGTCAACAATGCAGTTCATTCATGCACTGAGCCTCAAAGAAACAGCAAGCATAGAATTGGGGGGGTTGATTTTGGTTTGGGTTTTGTGGGGTTTTTTTAGTACAAAGCACACACACACAAACAGAAACTGCTTTGTCTAACTTGGATCTTGACTGTATGCTCCTGTTCTGTGGATGGGAGATAGAGATAAAAATGACAAATGAAGAAAACAAGTGGTCTTCTGACTGAAGCTTTTGCTGTAAAAAGAGAAAAGAAAGGATACTCCAGTGAGTATCGAGGCTTTTACAGCTGCTAGGCAAAATCAAAACACAAAGAAACAAACCCCAGTTTATCCAATTCTTCAGCTGGGAGAGCTGTCTGGCAACACCAGGTCACCTGACAGGATTTTGCCCCAAATACATCAACAAGATGAAGTTTCATGGTACTCAAGAGAACAGCTGTACCTAAAGAGCAGATCAAAGCTGCAAGTCTGTAAGTAAATGGAAGCAGGAGTTGTGCTTCTCCTTTGGTATGATATCCCTATCACATTCCGTAAACGAACACCAGCACATCTTGACATCTCCAACCCAGTGCCAGACACCATGCCAAAGGTCTGTTTGGGATTGGCCACAGGTTAATGAAATGGCCACTTGGCTGTCTGACTCCAATTTCATGTCAGGCTAATGTGTACATCTAGTGGGCATGTTGACGGTAAATACCAGCTCCTTACTGATGATTAATTCATTATTCCTACTAAATTAACAAAGATCCCTGACATGGTTGAATAGTACAGTCATTAGAGGAGTATAATAAATATGCTGTAGGGGTAAGATGAAGTACTCTAATTAACCTAATTTGGCCAAGACTGTTTGAATATCTTGCCTTTAGAGAGTAAAGAAGCCTAAAAGACTTTGGTCCCAAATCCCACATCTAAATTCTTCAGACTTATTTAAAACTTTGGTTCATGAACCTTGAAGTAAGTCTCCTAAATGTCTTTCAATACACCTGTCTGAGTGTCCAAGGGCTCAGTACTCATCTGCTTCATAGGCATTCAGCATACCTGAGCAAAAATGTCTGCCTAAACAAGGAGGACATGGAGGACAACAACAGTGATTCACTAGGCTGAAATTCTCCCTGTTGTTCTTTAAGTCCTCACAGAACAAGGTGAAGAGTTAGGGAACTAATAGGCATAAAAGCAATGAGTTGGCTTATGAGACACACAACTGATGAAGCTGAGTTTCTTACAGATGTATATCCTACATCCCCCAGTTACAGCCACTTCTCTTCATAATCATGGTACCCTTCAGTTCCCTTCCATAGGTTCAGCTGATGACCTGCACAAGTGATAGTGATGCTGCATGTGACCTGCAGCTCCATGCGTTAATTGGTCATAGGCTAAGTAAGGATCACCAGTGCTAGTCCTTTACTTTAAAAGTAAGGGAAGTGAGGATTCTAAGAATAAGGTATTAACAGGAGTTTCTCTTTTACGACCAGATCTTGACAGTCATTCAAACTGTAGACACCTCAAATCTTTCTGTCTTTTACCCCTAATTTGACAAAGAAATTAAAATGACTTATTGAAGGAACAAAGATCTATCTTTTATCATGAAGTCTTGATTCCTAGGCACCAGGCATTGGGTAAGGTGAAGAATTATTTTGGGATGGAGAAGTGGATGTCTTCAGAAAAATAAAGGGCCATTGAGAGAAGCCCATTTCCCTCTTCTTAAAGCTAATTTGGTTACTTGCCCTAGAGATAGGGTTACTTACTTACCATCAATAGAAATTAACATAAGTATTTTTTCATTTTCAAGCCCTGGAGTTAATTCTGTTCACCTGAGACACCCCCACAGAGAACATTGGTTCCAGCATCATAAGTTTCTTGTTACCAGCTCCCTGCCAAATGTTAAAATGAAAAAACCTCTTCTTTTTTTTTTTTTTCCTTACTGAACATCATGCACAGCAAATCCCAGATAGCAAGGGAAGAAATGGAGGAGATCTAGTCAGCAAGGATGTTACAGAGCAAGGTGCTTTGCACCCATAAATTTGATAGGATGCAAGAGGAGCTGCACCACTCATCAGAAACCCCACAGATCAAGTTGCTTTAGCAGAAACCTGCAAGTTTCTTGCTAGAATGTCTCCTATGGGAAGTATAAAAATAAAAAAAATCAGAATTCTAGCAATCTAGCAATCAGCAGCAAAAAGTTGCTTTAAGGTTTTCATTTTAGGACATTTGTGTAATGCTCAGGAATCTTTACAGCAATAACTATTTCCTACCCTCAGCACTGTGGCTATAATAGCAAACCGTAACTCAGTCTTGTCCCTGGTGCCCATAACCTCAGGTAAAAACTCTGAAGGTTTAAATAAGCCTAGCATGGTTTCAAGCATCTATTTCACTAGTTTGAATATTTTATCTATTTGTGCGTTCTGCTGTTTGTACACATAAGCAATAATGTGCACTGGTGAGACAATTCCCACAAATCTGGAGGGACTTCATTCAATGCCAGCAGCAAAACAAAGAAACAAGACAAGGATAGTTTTGACTCTTAGCTGTGGAATATGGGTAAGAGGAGAAAAAGGCTTTTACATGTTCATTGAGGCCCTCTAATTTTGTGGATCAACTCTCAACACAGGATTAAGTCTCTTGAACAGCTAGTAAAGCTACTGCAGCTCCAGCATCTGAGCACTGATGGAGGTAAAGACTATGGCTATCTTCCCCATATCTCCTGAAATGCTCCACACAAACTGAATGTCTATCGTACATTTACACCCACCCATGCAGGAATAACTTCATTAGCCAGCACTGCGCTTCACAGTGCCACAAGATGGCAAAGGTGAGAGAACAGTGCCTGATGTTATTAAACCCTAGTAAAAGCATCAAGAAGCAAAATTGAATCAGCCTGTTGTATTAAACGACTTAAGGATAAGATTGAGTAACATGGTCAGGAAATACAAGAGAGGATAATTCATCCCAGAGTCTGTTAGGGCACTCAGTACAGTTATGGATATGAAGATATATGCCATTCATAGAATGATGGAATGCCAGGGGCTGGAAGGGACCTTGAAAGATCACCTGGTCCACCACTCCTGCAAGAGCAGGATCACCTAGAGCAGATCACACTGAAACGCGTCCAGGCAGTTCTTGAATATCTCCAGGGAGAGATTCCACAACCTCCCTGGGCAGCCTGGTGCCCTGTCCACCAGTGCTTCCAGTGCTCTGTCACCCTCACAGTGAAAAAAATCTTCCTCAGGTTCACATGGAATCTCCTATGCCTCAACTTGCACCCATCGGCCCTTGTCCTGTCACTGGGCATCACCAAGCAGAGCCTGGCTCTATCCTGCTGGCACTCACTTCTTACATATTTATAAACATGAATGAGGTCACCCCTCAGTCTTCTCCTCTCCAAGGTAAAGAGCCTCAGTTCTCTCGGTCTCTCCTCATAAGGAAGACGTTCAACTTCCTTAAGCATTTTTGTGGCTCTGTTCTGGATTCTTTCAAGCAGTTCCCTGTCTTTCTTGAGCTGGAGGGCCCAGAACTGGACACAGGCTCCAGATGAAGCCTCATCAGGGCAGAGTAGAGGGGAAGGATTGATGGGTTTAAGAAAGGGAGGAATTATTCCATGCGTGGTACTTGCAGGGACAATTTAAGATTCGTAACCAAGATTGTAAAGCAATCACACACACAAAAAAAATTGCTTGGCTAGACCTGTTCCTCGTGTCCATGTCCATGTTGTATGTTCTTCTGCTTCTACCCAGAGACATTTCAACTAGCATTCCTTGAACATTTGGTGACCAGGGAGGAGAGGAGAGCATGAAACAGAGGACTGGTCAAGTTAACTACAGCAGAGGTAGACACATGGAGGACTAAGGCAGTGGGACTCCAGCCATCTGTAAACCTGTCTTAAATTTAGCTAAAGGCAGGAAAGCAGGCTTGAAATGGTGATGATCTGCACTGACATGACAGATCTCACGTTGCTAGAGAAAACAAAGAGCAGGGCTGAGCACTGACAGCAAATGTACTCTTCTCCAAAGCAAAGTTTCCCTGTTGTATGGAGCTCTTGCCTTTCCCAGCAGTACTGGCCACTCAGCTGAGGACCTCAGAAGGCAAGAACATTGCATTGTGTAACTGCTGAAATTTCATTATGCCATTAGAGCTGATGACAGAATTCACGATTTATTATAGGGCTAGGAAACCAACACAAGCTTTCTGTTATGAGCAAAGCTAAAATCAGACTGGATCCTTTCCCAGAGTGTGGAACGAACAAGAGGAGCCTGAAGCCGAGTTTTCACCACCTTTAAATACAGATGAGTTAATTACAATAAAAAAAGAACATATCTGATTTGACTGTTTTTCCCCCCTTACCCCAAAGTCAGCACATTGGAAAATGAACATAATTTATCTTACTGAAGCAGCACATGCCCAGATGAATCCAAGGGAGGGGTTGGAGATGCTTGGTGATTAATATGCCTTTGCACAAGTTGAGAACCTAGTTCCTCTTCACACTCTGACTGCTCTCTGCTGCTTTAGGGCTAAACAGAAGCCTTTGGTCAAGCAAAAATACCATTTATTCACTCACTGAGGTTCCTTCATGTTGTTACAGCAATGCAAGGCACTCTGCTGTTGGTCCGTACCAGCAAAAGAGCAGTAGCAGAATTACACCAGCCAGAGCTGAGGATCTGTCCTAGCAAGGATACAGTTATACTTCTATCAGGACATCTTACAGCAGAAGAACTTGTTCCACTCCCTCAAATAGAATAAGATACCACTGGAGAACCACTTTCATCTCTGGACAGATCTGTCCAACCTGTATATATTATGCATCCCACAGAGGGCAACCTCAAAGTCCTCTTCAAAACCAGCTTCATGACCATACATGTAGCAAACCAGCACACAGGGATGCTGACACAGCTGAAACACATAGAGTTGAGCATGCCTGGACACATAAAGGAGGTTAACGGACCATTAGACATGTCTGACAGGCTGCCCACAAACCACTCCTGTGGACAGGAGATGAGCAGAAGATACACACTGCTGCAGTTAAGATGGTGTACACACAGACAAAGGCAAAACTGTAAAATCAGTTAGGATTAGGCAATACATACACCAGCGATCAACCCTAAAAATGTTTTGTGCCTCATCCTGCAAACGGCCTCAAATTCCACCTTCTTATAGGAGATAGTTGCTATTTCTTTAGGGTCCCTGACAGCACTAAAGCCCTTCTTTTGAACCTTCAGTCATGCCTAAGAGACTCGGATTGCCCGTAAGCAAGACAAGAGAGACACACTCCATTACAAAAGATCCTTTTCATTTTCTCCTCAACACCCTACTCTTGGATCTAGCACAAGGCAGTTTTGTAATATGCAAGTGAACGGGCCTGTGCAAAGTGCATTGACTCTTCATTAAAAAAAAAAAAAGAAAAGAAAAAGAAACCAACCATTTAAAAACAAACACACTTTTGTTTATACAGGATAGCATTGCCACATGAACTGATGGTTAAGACAAAACTACTCAGCAAGTTAATGATTTTTTCTTCCCCTCCCTGTGAAGCATCTATGAGATGAAATCCCATCCGAATCTCAGTTGCACAGCCTCGACTTATTTAAACAGTTGAGCTGCTTTGTCTCCCGTTTGAGCTGCACTCTGTGCGTCATCCTGGACTGTTTCACTGCTTGTTGCACAATTATGGTGTTCCAACAGGAGAGGAGTCAAGAATAGCTGAGCTTGTTTCGGTTGCCTTACAATCAATACCTTTGCCTGGGGCACCGAAGAACGTATGAGAAAATGAGCTTTCTGTTATTATAAACTTTGTCTATCTTCAAGCTGACTTTGATCCATTCTTCTACACAAATGAACAGGGTGGGGCCATCACAGAACAAGTAGAAACAACAACTTTCTGTTAGACTGAACCTCAACAGAGGTGACCACACCAAAGGCCACCTTCATAACGATCAGGCTATTATTCTTCAACCCATCTTGAATCTTTATTCCCCCCCACCCTCTTCCCGAACTGAATAAATGCAAGTGTTGTGACATCTGCTCCTCCTCATCCCATGGCAGTGATGGGGTTTGGGCTTTGATCTGACACCTTATGCAACATTGGGAAGATGCTGTCTGCTAAAACAGGAAAAAAACAATGTAATTTGTGATCACTGGAAGTGAAAGTTGTTTGTGGGGGTGGTTTTTGATAGCATGGTAATTCAGACCATACCTCTACCCAAAACAATGGGGAGAGAAAGAGCCCAGCACAGTGCTGAAAATCTTTGTTGGGGTAGCTTAACCACAAAAGGCTGCGGTTTACGTAAGTGGGGATTTACAAGCCTAAGGAAGAACAGCAGACATTTTAAAAGTAGCACAACATTTTTGGAGCAGTTTAGCAACTTTTCAACCCAACTAAGAGTGGTTACGCCTCCAGTGTGCCAACCTGCTCAGAATAACATCGCTTGTGTCAGCTCTGCAGATTTCAGAAAATCTCCCTTAAAAATCAAAGCTTATTTTGATCATCTTTTGGCTGAGATCACAAGAGATTGCCAGAATACATACAGAGAGCAAAACATCAAGGAAAACCATAAAGAGGTGGTACAGAATTCCTCTGCACCACAAGGTATTTCAAATACAGCTCTGTACTCAGCCCCAGTCTCACAGAAGGCTCCCAGCTCATCCTCATCTTCTAGCAAAAGGAAATTTAACCTCTAAAAGGCAGCAGTATCACTAACCTGGTTATGGTTGGCTCTGGGAAATGTATCTTTCATCTCAATTCACCCAAGCACAGCTGAGAATTATGTTGTCCATGTTCCCTCACTGAGATCTCTCCTGTAGCTCACTTTCAGCTTCATCTTCCTCCCACTGATGTCATGAAAAATCTCCCTCTAATGTTGGTGTGGCCAGGAGAGGTTGGCATGTATAGATGCCTAGTGAATTGTAGCTGGTTCCTCGATCTTTTGTGCTTCATTATGTATTCTGTATCTGTTTTTTCCTCTCTTGCCAGTTTTCAGTTTCACTGGCGTATGTTGCAGGTTTTAACAAAAATTAACTGTTATGTTTGGTTGTATTTTGTGCAATACCCAAAGACTTTTGCATAAAATCATCCAATCCTTTGGTGTTTAATTTATATTACTATCAATAGTAAGACCACTGAGTCAAGAGCAGTCTAGACTCTCCAAATGGCCCCAGCTAACTTGAGCCCCCTAGGTTGGATGTTTTTGGTCTATTTGTCTACAATGCCAGGAGGGGGTAGTCTCTCCACTGTGAAATTTGTACCTGAATATTCACCACTTTCCAGCATGGTAAAGGTTGGAAGGGACCTCTAGTTCAGCTCCTGCTAAAGTAGGGTCATCCAGAGCTGGCTATCCAAGATCACAATGTCCAGATGGGTTGGGAATCTCTCTAGAGAATGAAACTCCTGAATCTCTCTGGAGAGCCTGCTCCAGGGTTCCAGCTCCCTCACAGGAATGAAGTTTTTACTCCTGTGCAGAGTAAAGTTTTTACTCATGTGCAAACAGAATCTCCTGGGTTCCAGGTTTTGTCCATTGACCCTTGTCCATTTGCTGGGCACCACTGAAAGGAGTTTGGCTCCATCCTCTTGCCCTCCACCCTTTAGTTGTTGATATCCATTGAGAAGATCCCCTCTTAGTCTGTTCTTCTCCAGGCTAAACCATCCCAAGTCTCTCCCCTCTCAGAGAGAGACCTCAGTCTCCTCAGTACTTTTGTAGCCTCCACTGGACTCTCTCCAGTGGTTCCCTGTCTCTCTTGAACTGGGGTGCCCAGAACTGGACACAGTACTTCAGATATGGCCTCAATAGGGCAGGGTAGAGGAGGAAGGAGAACCTCCCTCAACTTTCTGGCCATACTCTTAATCCATCCCAAGAGGCTATTTGCCTTCTTGTCTAAAAGGGCACATTTTTGGCTCGTGGTAAACTTGTCCAGTAACACTCCCAGGTCCTTCTCCATGGAGAATATTCCTGACATTGTCTGGACAAGAAGTAGTGCTGCAAATGCCAACATCTTATCAGCATGCAGGTCATTTAAAGACTTGTCTCTAATCCAAGGTCTTAATTCAAATGAGTGGTAAGTGATCATTCCAAGGACAAAAGTCATAATCATAAGCTTGTTATTCTCCACATACACATCCAACGACTTAGAAGTTCACATACACATTATATTAAAGAAGATCCAACCTTCAAAAGCAGCTCTTGAATTCAAATGAGCTAACAGAACTAGCAGGTCATTTGTTGCTGGAGTTGTGCCGTGTTCCAAATACATTTGTTGATCATAACTATCAAAGACTCAGGCAAAGACACACACATGCTCCTGGCAGCTCTTCGCTGTTTTGGAAATCTAAACATCACTAGAAAGGAGTCTGAGCCTTTGTCACAAGTGTATGCAAAACAGAGTGTTTAGGGGGAAAAAGACACTCAAACCAAGCCCAGAATGCTGACTTCAGCTCATCAGTGGCTTGTCAGATCACATTATTCCTCATTTTTTCCTCTTTCTAAGAGTCTTTGGACAACTGCCAAGCATTTGTGAAAACGTTTTGTGCATTTTATCATGAGTGACAGTTTCTCTGAACATATCTGCAAGAATAGTCTAATTTGCTATTCAAAACAAGAGGTTCAGGCATTAAGACTGCAGGGGGAAAAAACTGCATGATCCAGCAAGTAATGCAGAGTTTGAGAAGGACCTTCATTAACAGGCTATAGTCTGACAACAGGTGTGGTGAGCTGAAGAGGCAGGAACAGGGTGCATTTATAAGTGTTTTGCTAAGAGAAAACAACCTTGTACTTTACCATCTCATCTGTAATTGTGGTTGATCTGGTATCTTTGGTCAGGTAACACTTCGAACAAGGAACCACAGTCCTTCCATCTGGCTGAGTTCTTGAAGCCATCACCGCACCTACACCCTGGGAGAGGTGCTTCTCCCCGGCTATGAGACAACAGCAGATATATCAGAGTTGGGAATCATCTCAGATAACTTTGGACAGCATCTAGAGAGTGGTTCAGCTGACCTATTTAAAAGTTTTGTTTAGTGTGAAACGAACTTCATTCTAGAAATGCCTTTCTGCACAGTGGTTGAAACAGAGCCCAGGGTAGTACATTCAGGTAGGGATGACTTCTGTCAACACTCACTGCTCTGAGGTATCCAGAGTCTGTGTAGAAATGCATCATGAGCAAATCTTGGCTTACACTGTTTTGTGTGGCCCAAATATTATGGTGCAAATTCACCTGCTTGTTTACACAGTCCTAGAGGTAATTACAATGATCAGATACAGGACAAGAATATAAACAAGGATGTAGAACCAAACAGGACAAAACCACCCCTACATTCTACCAAAATCCAAGACTGCAGATCCATAATCCCTGATTTGGCCACTACCTGTATTCTGCAGGTGCTTCTCTATGGACTTCAAGTTGTCAGGACACCTAAAGCTCTGCTTCTCCATGTGTCACAAAGTGCACCAGCCTTGAGAGCACTGAGTATCTGCTACCCACACTAAGCAAAACCAAAAGGAGTCACTGCTAGTGTGGAAGAAACTTGGAATTGCACCTGCCACCACCATACCACAGCCAGCTCCAGGGAGCTGAAATACATGTTGGTCATTTACCATGCAAACCCCTCAGCTTCTGAAGCAGGCACTGTTCTCCTTGCTTTTCAACTGTTTCACTGGACAGAAGTCAAGGCCTTCACTTTCCTATTGCATGGAGAAGGAAGTCTTGAAGTCTACTCTATGCATAGCAAAAGTGTTTGGAATTAAATGGCTCTTGGAGAGAGAGGTCACTGTGCTTCTTAGAAGCTTGGTCTTATTCTTGGTTTCCAGTCCAGTTCACCTTCAGTTCTCTTTAATTCCAGGGTCTGCACTGCAGAGAGCAGACAGAGACATTGTGTAGGAAACTCTCTGGGAGGTGAGTTTGAGTTCCCTCAGGCAAAAGCATTAAGTGAGTTTCCACAACCTGGGGGAGCGCTTTAATCACCGGGCTCCTGTTCAAAAGGCCACCCCCACCCACTCTTCTGCCATGCTTTAGAAGAAGGAGACAAGCTCTGTTTCTGGAATAAAGGGTGTAGCAGGCAGCTACGTGCTGGTGAAGATCCCGCAGTATCCTCAGCATTTCCTAACAGAAAGCTGATCCCGATGTGCCTCGCTCTTCCCACATACCTGGATGGGGCCAAGGCACCTACCAGAGGTGTCTGCTTACCCTAGGCCAGCCACATGAAAGCTCGGCAATATAACACTCAGGGTTGCAGCATCAAAGCCCCACTTTGGCTGAAGCCTGAGGGTGCTACCAGAGGTAATTTACAATGTCAGGACTTAAAACTTGTGTGTGATGTCATTACTGTAACAACCGACTCCAGTCTAAGAAAAGCAGCAATGCCACAGTAGTTATTGTTAAGCAATTTAATTGATCCAGACATTTATGCAGAGCCATTTACCTGCTGGGGTAAGAGCAGAGGCTAAGCCACCCATCTTTTCATTCCCACATTAGATGACTTAGAATTTCTTAACTCAGCCTGAAGGGATGCCCCTGGGCCTCGGGGCAGTCAGCAGCTGTTCTGGTTACTCACCTCCAGGACTGACTCTGCATGTGTATTGGTATATTGTGCTAGTCACCACAGGTGACACCCTTTATTTCTGGATGCAAATGCCTTACCTTAATTGTGCATGGTCTCTGAGGTTCACCTTACTTCACCTCCAAAGATTTAGTGAGGTAATAAGAGCTTATTGAACTCCAAAGATTTCTGAGGTACCTTGAAATTGTGTGGTCTCCATTTTTATGGTGCACCCCACCCTCCACCCCCAGAACTTTAACCAAAACCAGTGAATTCACAAGTCTGATAGGGATCACTAACAGCAATCCCAGATGAAATTGTTGAATTTGCATGTTCCTCGGAAGGAACAGGTGACAAATAGTAAGCTGGTCTACGGGCCAAGCAGGACTGCAGATTTTCTTAAATAAACCCAAATAAAATTCAGCGTTCATACCTCACACCCAACCACTAAACTTGCTTCCCAATGCTAGCTGCCCAAACTACCTCCAACAGAGTCAATGAGGGAAAGGAACACATAGCACCATGAAGGGCTGCTGCATCTCCAGGTTGAGGAACAGTTTAACTAAAGAGGTCTTCCTCTGCTTAACACTGATTTTGCAAGTGGTCACCACCACTGTAGATAGAAGAGCACAGCCAGTCGAGGCATTACCTCAGGATGAGTGGATTTGCAAGAGTTAGGTACAAATCAAAAGGTACTGACTTCAAATGAGACTCAGGGGGGTGAGACACAGTCTGGATTACTTGAGCTACACACTGACCAAGTATAGAATCATAGAATTGTAGAATGGTAAGATTGGAAGGGACCTCAAAGATCATCTAATTCCAACCCCCTGCCATAGGCAGGGACACCTCCCACTAGTACCAGTGTTAAGTACCAGGAAACCTTGCAGTCAAAGGAGGCAAAAGGCACCACTGCACATGCTGACTATTCGCAGAGGTCACCTAACCATTGGATTCCATTTACTTTTCCCTTCCTGGTAGCATGTGATTTGACATGTGTACTTTGTGTGTACATGGAAATATAAAAGGGAGAACATACAGATAATCTCTTGGACACTAAGTAGTGCATATGAAATATTCTAACAGTTGAAATTTCTGTCGTGCAAATTCGGGCAAGAATAAATATCTGTATCCTTCGGATACAGAATATTACAGAATCACAGAATTGCAGCATGGTGGGGACTGGACATGACCTCTGGGATCCAGTCCAAGCCCCCTGATAAAGCAGGGTCACACACAGCAGGTTGCCCAGGATAGCAGTGTCCAGAGAAAGAGGATCCACTAACTCTCTGGGCATCCTGTTCCAGAGCTACAGCACCCTCACAAGAAAGATTGTTCTCCCTCATGTGCAGACCTAACCTCCTGGGTTCCAGGTTGTGCCCATTGCCCCTTGTCCTGTTGGGACCACTGAAAAGAGCTTGGCCCTACCCTTCTGCCCCTTGTTCTATTAGATATCGATCAGCCTTGAGAAGATCCCCTCTCAGTCTGCTCTTCTCCAGGCTAAACAGTCCCAGGCCTCTCAGCCTTTCCTGGTCAGAGACATGCTCCAGTCCCTTAATCATCTTTGTAGCCCTAGCTGGGTTCTTTCCAGTAGGTCCCTGGATGTCTCATGAAGTTAAACATTTGGAACTTCCACTTCATCCCCTCTATAAAGAAATGGGACTTCTAGCTGGTTTTGTGGCTAAAGGGAAACAGCTTCTTTGGTGACCTACTTAAACTGGATTAATATCTTTCTACATTTATACATTCCTTCTCACCTTTAATATCTGCTTATGCAGACACACTAATCAGAAAATACATGTGTCTTCAAGTCTGAAGTCACTTCCTTCCCTTGTCTGTTGATGTAGTAGCAGAACAACAGATGGTCGAAACTAAAGCACTGTTTGGAGATGTAGCATGGCACATTAGAGAGAGAAAGCAGACAACGTTTCTGTTGGAAAAGAACAAAAATTTCCTCTGAGCAAAGCAATGAACAAACCCAGGTTACTAAGGAACTTCTTCCTCTAAGAAACTAAATTCTGCTAAAACCTGCTAAAACCAAACCAAGCACTCAACTTGGGTGGGTAGAGAACTGTGCTTTTCTCCATCCCTCCACTAGGATCAGGCTGCTGCATTTCTGTAGCACTCAAGAAATAACAGCCTAAACTAAATAAATAAATAAAAAAAACTAAAATTTTCTTCCAGTTGCTATGCTGAATCAAGCACATTCATGTTCTAAATCACTTATATGCCAAGCAGACTTAGAGTTGGGGTGAATTAAATTCTGACTGTTTCATTCCCCATGTTCCTACCAAACATCATATGCAGAGATGCGTTGGCACGAAGCATGGCAAGAGGAAAGACTCTTCTAACCCTGCTGACTGATCTCGTATTCATTCTGTTGTTAGAGATGACATATCTGAAGAGCAAAAATAAAGACATGCTACACATATTGCTAGAGAAAGTGTGAGATCATCACTGCAGATGAACAAATTCTCCTGCCTCTTCTCTCTGGCATCTTCCCATGGAGGTGCCTTCTGCCATCTTGATATTTAGCAGTGCTCCCAACTCTTGAATGTTTTCTATCTGCAACTACTCCAGTGAACTCTTACTCAGAAGACTATCATAGTTACACTTGTCATGACAATATGATATTTTATTTGGATTGGTAAATATTTTTTAAAATAATACTAAAGATTGTATATATAGGATTCCCTGTTAGAAGTGTACAAAAGAACTCATGCTTTCCCACTTCCCATTCTCTCACATTACACTTAATTTAGAATTATAATAAAAATCTGCCTAATTTTAATTAAACCTCCCTCCTTTACCCTCTTGTTTCAGCCTCAAACAGGAGCACAAACCTATTTGCTTCAGCTCTCCTCCTCCTCCAGTCACTTTAAGAGTTCATCTCTGCAGTGCTCCAGAAGATCACAAAGTTAAGATTCAAAGGCTCAGATGCCCAGGATTCTGTGACAAAGTGCATTTTCCTCCTCAAGATATTCCTGAAAACAAATCCCAACAATCTACTTTAACCAAATATCTGACATGAAAATTCCAAGCCCAGCTGGCTTCCACCTCGACAACGTTATCAGCAAATGCAACAAAAGTCATGTAGTAAAAAAAGTTAGTCAGGCTTAATTGTCTGTGTCATAACCCAGTCTGCCTGTAATAATATGGTAGCTCAATCTCCCATCCTCTGCCAGGTGACATCTGATGTACAATTCTGTGGGAATTTTTAATGTGTTACTATGCTTATGTCTATCTGTCATCATTTCATTACGAGATTAAAATTAGATCCCCACTTATACTCCCATCAGAAATAATAGCCTGAGAATAGCCATTGTTATTGCTGCAAATTGCAGCTCATGCAATGAAAAGAAATCAAATTATCAAACTGAAACTGCTCTAGAAGGATCCCATGTTGGCATGCAGGTGAGCACAGCCTCCGAACCTTTCCACTGTTTAGATATCTACATGTATGTGTGACAGATGGGAGTGGTAACCAACATCCCTTAAGGGACATGGTTTAACAGCAGTTTAGGACTGCTGGATCAATGGTTGAACTCCATGGTCTTAGAGAGCTTCTCCAGCCTAAGTGATCCTCCAGTTCTGTGAAACATTTTGATTGTGAGGCAACAAAAAGCTGTTTTCTCATCTACAGAAGGAACACAGAGGCACTGGAAAATTCAGTTACCTGATAAAGCTCACAGGTGAAGCCTGTGGCAGAGCACAGAACCAAACCTCAGGCTCTCAGGTCCTGCGCTGGCTCCTTCAGCATTAGGTAGCCTTTTCTTCCCTTCTGTGTCTCAAATGTAACTTAAATATACCCTATTTTGTATTTGATTTTCAAAAGCCCTAGACAAAAGGTAAAATACACCATGTAGCTTCATGGAAAAGTTAGAAGAATTGAAAGAAAGTAGCATTTGGACTGCTCCAATGTTTACCTGAATCTGCCTTTTGGGAAAAAGATGTCCTAATTTTTCTGCACAATATGATCAACTGGCTAATCTCAGCCCTGTTCTCAAGTTCAGAGAGGTCAAAACAGGAATAAAATGGTAAATCCTTACATTTAGCACCATAACCACTTAATTATTGAGGACAACACTGTGCAGTAGATTCCACTCAACCCATGATGCTGGTGTTTAAGGCCAAGTACACCTCCATTCTGCCACAGGAGTGGGACCACGCACACATTACCTTTCCTGGAATGCTTCTGCACCCTTTGCTGTAGTTATCTTTGGTCATGTTCAGATCTCAAGCCACCTGAAGAAGTCAGCAGTTCTGCTAGAGAAATTGAGCTCAAGCCTAAGCTACTTCTTCCTTTTTGCCTGATGGAAACAGCCTGATGAGCTGCTTCAGTGATTTAATTAAAATTAAAACATTAAATCACTTTTAAAAGAAGTTATTATAATCTCTGAAGGAATTAAGAGTGTTTCAATATCTTCTGTTTCCCAATTGTTTACTTAAAGGGCGAGTCCTACAGCAGGTTTTTTTGTCTGTCATTTTGTCAGCTTCCTGCAAATGCGTTTTGGACACGCAACTCTCAGTGCAGGTTTTTAGCACAGTCAAGGCTAAACCACACACATCTCCACTCACATCTCTAAAATGACAAAAAAAAA
>VWYK01010630.1:130891-147734 GCA_013399775.1 Semnornis frantzii | reverse complement strand
AAAAGAGAGAGAGATAAAAGAAGGCAGAAGTATAATTTTGATTTAGGATACCACAAAAATTATCTACTGGTGTCTGGAACCCCTCCACTGTGAACACAGGCTGAGAGAGTTGGAGTTGTTTGGCCTGGAGAAGAGGGTCTCCAGGAAGACCTTCATGTAATCTTTTAGTACTTGAAGGAGTCTGTTAGAAATCTGAGGACAGGCTCTAAGCAGTGCTGATTTTAAACTAAAGGATGGAAGGAAGAAATTCTTCTTACACTGAAGGTGGTAAAACACTGGCCCAGGTTGCCCAAAGAAGTGGTAGAAGCCACATCCCTGGATGTGTTTCAGGACAGGTTGCTTGGAGCTCTGAGCTCTAATTTCAGAAGTCCCTGCTGACTGTAGAGGACTAGGACTAAACTACCTTTAAAGGTCCTTTCTAACCCAAACCAGTCAATGATTCTACAATTTTGCAGTTTTATCTTCTCTGTTGTTTCCCCTCGTTTACCCCATGAAATAGAGTAACACAAAAAAAGTCCCTGATAATCTTGCTCATTTTGATGCTCCAAGGCAAAATCTGATTCTTCAAAGGTACCTACCCACCTTTTGTAAAAGCTTTCCACTCAGAGAAATCCCACCACTTCTCCAATCACTTTCCTTATCAAAATAAACTATTCCTGAATACCCATCTGACTGTCTTGCATAGTAAAATTATATTAGATGGATTATACTGGATATAATTATCTTCTGGTTCATCTCCTCTTTGATGGTGCTTTTTATGTGTTTGAGGACCCTTGTTAAACTCTCTCTCCTCCTCCTTTTGACTCGTTCTTTGGGCCAAAACCCCCAATTCACTCAATCTCTCCCTACCATTTGGTTTTCCAGGATGTCAATCATTCCCTTGTTAGCATTGGAGTCTTTCCAATGAGCTCACATCCTATTAGAAGAGTACAGCCCAAAAACAGATCGAGTGCTCCAGCTGATGCCTTATCAGCACTGAGTGAAGTAGGATTACATCATGCATCTTGTCAGCTTGATTTCTATGTGTATATCCCAGGTTGGCAAGGGATTTTTGATTTTTATTTTTTTTAGCAGCATTCCTAATTCATGTTGACACTTGCGATCCACTACAACCTCCAGTGCTTCTTCCTGAAGTAACGTTTCTCAGCTATTTATATGCTCATGTGAACTGATGTCTTGGTTGTCCTTGGTTGGGTGTTCTCCCCTAACAGACACTGCTAAAGTGACAAGGGCAAAGTATCCCTGGTCAAAGCCTTGATACAGAGATACTGGGGCAGTCTAATATTTCACTTGCGTGCTCTGGAAGGCTTTTTCACTTGTTTCTGTTTGGTTTGGTTTGTTCGCTTTGGTTCAGTTGTTTGGTTGTCTTGTGTTGTTTTTTTCAGACAAAGTTGATGGACAGAGAGATGACACATACAGGAGACAGGTCATCCCATTCAGTAAGTGGTCTTGGTGACTACGACATATGTGCATAGCTGCTACATGATCAGTAACACTTCTACAAGGCTATAGGGACTGTCTCCCAGCTCTTCTTTGGAGGGTATCTTCTCAGCTGTTTTTTGCTGACCATCCATGTACAGAAATTGTTCTTCCTTGTACAATCCATTTGATAACAGAGTGCAAGAACATATGAACCGATAGAATTAACACACATGGCATTCATGTGACAGTCCAGTGGTGCCAAGTTTCTTAGATTTGAAGAGGTAGTCCTTTCCATTTATACTGATAGGCCTTTCCATTTATACTGACCAATACAGATATGGTAGGTCTGTACTACCATTAAAGGAGTCTTGTTTAAGAACTCCCTGGGTTGATAACCAGGAGATCAAAGATAAAATTTGGTTTTCATGGCCACTCCTGAACATGAGTGCGCAGGGCCACTGTACATGAGACAGAAGTTTAGGATAAGAGCCCTTATGTTTACGAGCAGCAAGTCAGAACTGCTCTGCAGACCCAATTGCAACTCATGACCCCTTGGTCATGCTGGACTGGCTGAGGTTACCAGGAGGTCACTCCACTAACTTCTGTAGGTTTTAGGCTGAGCCTGTGCTTACTAATGCACCTCCAGGGCTCCAGTTCTGCCTGTGGCTTGGACTCCTCTGTAAGCTTTGTACCTCTGTTAACTGGACACTTTAAACACCTGGTTCTTAGGTGGAGTCTTCGCAGCATTTTTCAGTTAGAGTTTAAGGTCTCCAGGAATTCTCAAACTCATCTCTGCAAGGCGGATGCCTTTGGACGTCACTTAAGAGGCAACAAATGACTTCAAGAGATTTTTCAGAATGCGTCTGCTCCACAGATTTGAGATGAAGAAGATGGTGTACAAGGTTACAACACAGGTTACAAGCATGAAGATTAGGGAGAAAAAAAAATAACCTCTTTCACAACAGGACAACCTGCCTGGTCTTAGGTGGCCTTCCTGTGTGAAAAGGGAAACCAAAAGTTCTTTCTCTTCAAGAGAACTGTGCCACAAAACCAAAAGAATCCTCCCTGTTTATCAAGAAGGAAAAAAAAATAACCAATGACTTCAAATACTTCTTTAATCTCTACCATCCCCTACAGAAGGCTTTTCTTTTTACATATTTCAGCTGGTTTATTGCATAAATATTATGCTCCCAGTCATTCTTCAGTGTGTAGGTGGGATCGTCAGTGGGCAGAGACAGTGATAAATGAGGCTCCAGGTGTTTCTGCTCCTTTTAGAAAAGCCTTTAACAAGCAGTTATGAAGATTGAGGTCATTCTGCAAACTTAGAAAATTTACAGTAAGTTCTTTCACAGACACTTTTTTTTTTTTTTCTCCCTTCAAGAGGTGCTGTCAAAGTTGGTAATCTCAAAGTGGGTTGTATCTTTCTACTTATCTCTGTTTACAAAACCTAGATCATTATTTATGTACTCTTAGTTGTGAGGATGCACTAAAGAGGTAAGGGCTGGAGATTATCCGAGCAATGTTTCCATTGATTTCTTTTCTGGCTGCAAGAAAGCAAATCTGGTAGTCCTGAGTTCTCCAACAACCATCTTCCATGTTTGACAACAGCAAGCAGATGACGATCTCTTTCACCAAGGTAATTGTCATAAACACCAAGAAACCATGATAGAGGCTGCACTGCTCAAGAGATAAGAGTCAAAAGCCTTTCACCTTCAGATTGTAGACCCTACCAACAACCAGGCTGAACAGGTTCATTCAAGCGTCCAACCTACACAAAAGTGTCCTCACACATCAGCATCCAAACTTAGTAACTGGTTTGGTGATCGACAAGGCTCCAGAGGAAAGGGAAGACTAAGCCAAATGGCCACACAGGGAGGAGCAGTGGGCTCTGTCAGCCCCAGGGAAGGAAGGCCCAAGACCAGTGGCCACACAGAAGGGAGAAATGGGCTCTCCACCTCAAAGCAGGAACTGCTGCTCACCTGAAGCTGTTCTCCCTGTGGTGGTTCTGCAGGCATAACTTTGCTGGCAGCCTTCCTGCCTATCAAATGGATGCAAACTATTATGTGAAGCACACCAAAGAAAAAGGAGGAAAATAAGTCTTCCAAAGTTTCTTCAAAGCAATGTGCCACTGTCCTTATCAACACCATCCTTTGGCATGGGGAAAGGCTCCAGGAGCAGGTCATTCCAGGCAAACACCACCCAAAATACCATGCTGAATGCTGAACATTCCTATGCCAGCACTTGGAATGGGATAGCAAAGAGGAAAGGTGTTTCAGTCAGGCTCAGTTCTGAAGGCCTCAGCTCTCAGGAGGGAGTAAAGACCGTGCAGGGAGCAGGGCCCTGGAAAACCGTTTGGTATTTCATAACCAAGTCCCCCACCTTCACACTTAAGTAATAGTTTATCGTCTAGCATCATGTCTTGGCGCAGAATTCCACAGGCTGAGACTATTTTGTAACTCCTGTGCTCTACGATGCTGTTTTTTCAAACACACACACACCACCCCCCCACTGAGACACCTCTGTCCAAAGGTGGAACACAAACAAGCTCCACTCTGAGTCATAAAAAACATAACACATGCGTAAGTGCATGCAATAATCTGGGTATAATTTGCCCCTTAGTCATTGTCTGGTCCTATTATGTAAATCTGAAACATGCATTTTTGAAAATAAAGGGCTTCAGTAAAATAATTACTGTTGTAATCCTGGAACCCCACCCAATAAACAGTTTAGCAATCAAATGGCTCCATGTATTTGAAAGCTATAAACAGATTAGTACAGAATTAAAGCGGCAAGGGCCAAAATCTCAGCTGCTGGTGTAAATTAGTACAATTTGACTAAATCAAATTAGCAGTTTGATTGACTGCAATTAAGCCACACTAATTTACAGCAGGTTGTCATCTTTTCTTTCTCTCCACGTGTGTATCTCAGAGCATGTGTATGGGTGCTGGATTTTCTGTGTTCTAAGGATAATGATCTTTAGCACAATAATCTCATTTCTCTCTGCTTATTTGGATTTGTGAAACCCCAGTATTGCTTCAGGCACAGTGGGGAGAGTAATATTGAAGGACTACCAGCAAAGAAAGAACCCATGACTCCATCCTAATCATTTCAACAAACCCCTATTAATTTTCTTCCAGAGAAATCTGCTTGACTGCAGAAGACAGCCTGAGACTGCCCTTAGCAAGCTTCATTTCAAGCAAACCTAGGAATTATTATCCATCTACAGCTTCTACACCATTTGGAACAGCAGCCACTTTATTTATTTTTTTCTAAGCCAATTTTGCCAACTTCAGAATTTTCCTGGACAGGAGCAACAAACACCTGACACTTTACACATCTCCCTACAATTCTTTGGTCTTAAAGCAGAAAAGGAACAAAAATCGACCTTTAATGGCATAAAATTGGACATTAGAAAGATCAGATGATTGGGACCTCCTTTTCATTGAGCACTTTCATCCCAAGCTTTATGAAACACAATTCCTCACCATTATCCCCAGGTTACAGGTTGGATAAGTGAGGCACAGATTTAAGTGAAGTACTCAGGCCAAAGAGCAGGAGAAATCAGAAGTCAGATTAAGAAACAAACTCTTGTGCCACAGCCATAGAATCATAGAATGATTCGGGTTGGAAGGGATCTCTGAAGGTCATCTAGTCCAGCTGCCCTGCAGTGAGAAAGGACATCCTCCACTGGATCCTCTGAGCCTTGTCAAGCCAGAACTTGAATATCTCCAGGGATGAGGCCATGTAGTGAAGTAATGTTTTTCCCTCTGAAAACAGCAACCAAGTGCAATCACTGCCACTTGTTATTGCGTATCAATCACACATTGCTGAGTACAGAGCCTGACAACATATGCCAGTAACATACCATTGGACAGAGTTTGGTTCTTCATCTCTCTGGTTTATTTCATCTCTTGGATCTGCTGTAAACACACTGGTTTGACTGAAGTGCCCCAGTAATACTTGGTTTCTTGAAGCATGTGGAGGAACATGTCCATCTTTCTCATCATTATTCCTTTACAGACACGAGCCTAAGGAAGGGTCCACCTTACAATGTCTGCCATGTCCTGGCAGCTATTGAGTAACACAAAAGCATTATCTGTGACCATAGCAGAAGGCTTTGCCCCAGAGAGAAGAATTGTTCTGTGTATTCTTGTGACTGTGGGATTCCCCAAATTTGAGACATTTCTGGCTGGGAAGGCAAGCAAAAGGAGGATCTATTTCTCAGCATGTGGCATGGTAGTGAGCAAAATGCTGTGCTGCCTGCCCGTATCTGAATTGACCTTTCAAAGCCTGAGGGACACTGCACTACTAACAGGATCGAGAAAATTCCATTAAGAGAGAAAAGAAATTAGCTCTTCTTTTGATAAAAGCTTGTTTTCCACATGTTCTGTCACTTGTTCTGTGTCATCTGCCATGAATCCCAGGAAGTATAAGGAGAGGAATATTTGCAGAAACAGACAGTTCTTATGTAAAGCCTGATAAGCACTCAAGGAATGACAGCTCTGAATTAACACACAAGACATTCTTGAGTCTCTGGAAGGTTATTTCCATCTTTTGTGGGTCACAGCTGAGACACAAGACTGCATGACTACTCAAACTTGGACTAGGTAAATCTCATGTAGATGACACTACAATGCTGCCTGCTATTCATAAAGGAACCTTCTATTTCTAGGTTTCTAACCTGCTATTTCTAGGAACCTTCATCATTACACGAGGCTAAGATTTCTTTTCTTTCTCCACAGAATTTCAGGTTTAAGACAAACAAAACAAAAAACAAATAAACAAACAAACAAACAAAAAACACCAAAAAAACCCCAACCAAACCAGAAAAAAATTTCTGAGTCTCAGAGTTTTAGACAAGACTCTGTCGAGCTTTTCCTATCTGAGTTTTTACTTCCACATAGCACTGAAGCGTAGGGCTAAATGTTAAGTCACGTTGATGCCTGAATTGACTGAGAAATAGATATTTGGGCTGCCAAAATCCTTGGGTACTCCTAAAACTCACCAGATTACATTTACCCATTAACTCCTGAAAGTCTCATCACTGAATTATCCATATTTTCAAGCTCTGAAATATCTTTCCTAGCAAAAAGATTGCTCAAGGATTCCAGAGTCTTTCGTCTGGGACTCACTGGGTGATTGAGCAAATTTTGACAGTTCTGAGTGCTCCTGTTTGATGCTAGAGCAACTCTGAGGGTGCTGCCAGAGCAGATGTTCTTTTCACTGCTTAAACTCCGAGTGTGCCACAAGAGCCAGGTCATTTCAGGAAGCTGGCTTCTGCAGGGACAATCCAATTAGGGAGAAAGGGGACCCACAGAAGCTACTAGAATGCTTTTCAGTGGATGCTGAGTCAGGTCCAACAAGTTGGTGGAGTTGTTAGACCTTGAATGGACAGGTGCCTTTGAAATACCTATATATATAAAGGTACACAGACATGTAGCTGGCCCACCTGTGTCTCAATTTCCTTATCTCTGAAATAAGGAAAACAACAGCTATTTACCCATCTCTGTAGAAGGCTTGATATTTAAAGCAATTGCTGTGATGACTAATTAGCTAATATTTGAACAGATATTTGAACAATTAGAGCACTACATAACTGCTAAGTACTCATACCAAATTAAGCCAACCGTCACTAGTGGCAGACAGTCTGATCTTTGCTGCTTGTTGACACAAGACCAATTACAAATAATGAGTTCCATAAAGCCTAGAATATGTCATACATGGAGAAATTAATGAACATTAAGGGGAATAAAATGGTGCATCAACCTCATTCAATATTAAATTTATTTATTAGATTGCAGGATTTTAATCATCGGTGCCGACAACAATTTCCCTTTCTATATGTGCTGAAGAACTAAATAAACCACACACCCTCGTTCACTGGAAATAAGGTCCAGGCTAGCCTTGTATCATTAACTGTCCCTTGATAGCACTAGCTCCTGAGTCAGGAGCTCGTGTTCATAAGTTCACAAAGCTCCAGTTTGCTGCTCTGTCTGCTCCAGCTGAAAATATTTACAGCATCTCATTTTTAGTAAGCTCCTAGTTACAAACCTAATCCATTAATGACCAGTCTGTTTCCAGATGGCACCACGAGTCACAGTAGTCTGTGGTCAATTAACACACTCAAATCATCTTCTCTACCAAGTTCTTTCCAACCTCGTGCTGTATTGGTGTAGGAACCAACAGCCTCAAGTGACGGTAGAAGCCCTCAGCTACTAAACTTTCATTCTGTTCCCACCATGTCTTCTCAGCACTCTCAGCATGGGAAGAACTGGACATTGTAGCTACACTGACATTGCCTCCTTGCCTTGTGTCAGCAGAGAATTTCATCAGCCACTTCCAGTTTTCTACACCCAAGACACTAATGAAAATGTTAAGTAACATCAGTCTCAAGCTAGTCCGTGAGAATTTCTGCTAATAACCTTCCACTAAACTGGCAGAACCTGTGCCATCTACCTGTTCCCTGCCCACCTTCCCACCAGCTTCCTCACTTTAAGGTGTAGTCTGTTTGCCATCCTAGTGTCTCATTCCTGCCAAGACAGTATAGCAGATTAAATCCTGAATTTAAAGATAGCCTCCTTCACACAGGCATTCTTTGGCATGTTCAGGGGAAAAGTCTAGGTTTCAGATTCCAGCCTCACATAGAAGATGAAGAATACTCCATGCTCAGAAGTACAGGTCTCCAAACATTAAGCCAAGTCATTACCTACAGTGTTTTCTAGTACTGCAGGGGATTATTCCTTTTCATTTTCCTAAACAATTCCTAGGATTTATTAGCTCTATTTTGACAGAACTGATTTTATATTTCCTTAAAAACATATATATACACACAACGCTTTCTTTGATCATCACATGAGTGTCAGCAGGCTAGCACAAATATTGTCGTGGATATGACAACCCCAAAGAAATGTGATCCTCTAAATGCTGGATGAACGTATCTGCTAAGGAGGTGTGTATCAAATCAAATCAAATTAAACCAAATCAAATCAAATCAAATCATCTCAACATACAATTGATCCCCCACTGGGAAGGGGAACAAACAAACACAAACCCAGAAAATTTTACCTTTGAAATGTCCTCTAGCACCACTCCATAGGCCTGATAGAGTTACAGAGATGCTCTAGCAGATGGTCTGGTCTACAGATCTCAGCAAGGTTGTTTGCTGGTCACTCAGTAACTGGGGACCCTGTAGGTCTTCCCATCAAACCAGGAACAACCAGATGGTTTCTACCCTCCTTTTCATTCTTGCTTACAAGGCCACACTCAATCCCTTTCTCTCCCTCTTGGGTTATTTTGTGATGGCAACTGATCATTCAGCCCCAGATCCTCCATGACATCAACAGCTCACAAACTTCTGACTCCTGTTCCTTGGGGAAACGCAGCTAAAACTGCTCTTTCAGGGAAAACTCCAATCCCCCTCCAATAATAAAAGCCTCCTCCCTCAAGGAAAAAAATGCCCTCTATATACATTTTGCCTGGAGGCAGCAATCAGAATCCTATTTTTCTAAGCCTTATTCTTTCCTTCCCAGATAAACATTAAACTAACCAAATGGATTTTGCAGCCTCTACACCAGAAAGAGGGAAAGTAACAACTAGAGGAGAAAAAAGAGTGAAGAGCATGACTGGTGAAAAAGAGATGGGAGCTGACCTCCTGTCTTGAGGGCAGCATGAAAAGGTAGCTCCAGTTAGAAGGAAACAGCAGAGGAAAACCAGTATGGATATGTAGATGGAGATTAAGCAAAGGGTGATGAGGAGGTGTCAGCCTCTCTGTTGACATTGTGTAGCACTCTTGCTGTGGACAAGTCACCTGAGAGGCAGCAATGTATCCTCCTGGCCAAGGAGGCAAATGATCTCCTGGGGTGCATTAAGAAGACTGTGACTGGCAGGTTGAAAGAAGTCCTCCTCCCCCTCTACTCTGCCCCAGTGAGAGTACATCTGGAGCACTGGGTAGAATTATGGGTTTCCCCATTCAGGAGAGAAAGGGAATTGCTGTGGAGAGTCCAGCAGAGGCTACAAAGATGCTAAGGAATATCTCTGAGGAAGAAAAGCTGAGAGACTCATGATCATTTAGCCTGGAGAAGAGCAGACCAAGAGAGGATCTCCTCAATCCTCATCAATAGCTAAAGGGCTGGAGACAAGAGGATGGGGCCAGACTTTTTCCGGTGGTGCCCAGCAACAGGGCAAGGGACAATGAGCCAGACGATTCGAACCCAGGAAGTTCCCTGAACGTGAGGAAAAACTTTGTTGTAAGGCTGCCAGAGGCCACCCAGAGAGATTGTGGAGTCTCCTTCTCTGAAAATACTCCTAACTTGCTTGGACATTACAATTTGTTGCCGGTGACCCTGCTTTTAGCAGGCCAGTCAGATTAGGTGATCTCCAGAGGTTCTTTCCAACTCCCACCGCGCTGGGATTCTGTGGTCTTGAGGTACCACCACAGCAGCACAACTCAGTTCTTCCCATCCCAGACAGGAGGGGGCACCTACACGTCCATGTGGGAAGCAGTCAGTGCTATAGGGGAACATTCTATCACAAGTGCCATTTTCAGTTAGCATGAAACACTCTTCAGAGGCTTACACAAGAAACATGAACTGTTCTTGCATCTATTGCATGCAGCAGCTCTTAGAACCCCGTGCATGCAGACAGACCCTAAAGCTGTAAGCCAAATATCTCTGCAAAAAGAAAAGGAATGAGAAAAAAATCTGTATTCTCTGCAAAGGGCAGATTCCCTTAGAGCAGATACTGCTCTTTCAGCAGATCTTATGGGTGGAGATTTCATATCAGCATGTCTGCCAACTCTCCTGCCAGAGTTTCACCCAAGCCACAACACACAGAGTCAACATCAATTAGTATTAATTATTATTTATAAGAAGCAATATTATCTGTGTGGCTATCATTTGTGCTTAATTTTGTGTCTTACACAGGGCTCATGTGCACAGCACCTCTCTGCCCAAACAGACAGAGCAAGGTCCCATGGAATCTGCAGACTAATGCAGAACATTGCCAACCTTAAACCACTTTGAGAAGGTGGTTGTAAAATGTAGGACATCCCCTTTCTGTGCTCCCATGAACTTGCCTCCTATTTGCTATTTACAGTCAGGACAAGATTTATCTGCCTTCTTCCATCCCCCACAGCCAGGAAGGAATAAAAAACTTTTGCATGCAGATCATAAAATTCTTTTCTTTCTAGCCAGAAAAACAAAGAACCAGCACAAGAGCAGCATCCTCCCAAACTTCCTGGAACCATCAAAATAGATTCTTCCAGCCCCAAACTCTCTAGTGAGCCTTTTGCACCTGACCAGAATGCATTAGCTTGATATAAACCAGGGAAAACACACTGGATGCACTTCTATCATTTGCTTTATTTCTCCATCCATTTTGGTGGCACAGGTAGAGCCTTTCTCAGCTACTCCCTGGTTCTGCTTCAGATATCATCTTCAAACCCAGAATCCTATTCTATGAAACAGAATTTTTGCATCAGCTGGTTTTATTTAGCACCAAAAAAAAAAAATGAGAAAACCTGCAAATATAACAAAAATCAAACCAGTTAATTAGCCCAGATCACCATTACCACTAATATTGAAGTTGTTAGTGTTGTTGATAATAACTGCTCTTAAATAATTATTTGCATACATTAAATTTAGCTGGAAGAACTTGGGAGTATTAACAAATCCCATAATGAGCATGGTGCAGATTCACTTTTTAATGAATCCTGCCTCACTTTCTTCTTTAAATAATATTTTTTTACCACTTTGTTTCTTGCTTATTTTGTTGCTTGACGCAACACACAACACAGGTACCAAGAAGAGCACAGTAAATCCAATTTAGAAAGTCACTTCTGCCTGGGCAAAGGTTAATGAAACCACTGGAGAACATTGCAGTGAATTCTCTTAGTCAATCCCAGCTTGCTGGAGAAACTATTAATAATCAGTTGGAACTGCTGAGTCAAAATCGTGAATGGGATGGAAACGCTGAGCACATTCAAGGTGCTTCCACTGCCTTTATGCTAGCTGGGGCTGTTGCAATCAGGAATGATGCATGGCTCTGAAATGCCACACACTTTGACCAATCTGCATTGCAACATTGCACCAGAGAGTCACAATAAACTGTGTCATGCAACAGACACCTCTCAGTGAGGAGCAGGAATGGAATAGAAGAGGGAAATATTGGATTATCATTCACTGTTAAAAGCCAATTTCCATTTGAAAACAGCTTGATTTGAATCAATACATATATTATTTGCTTTGCAAAGTGCTCTGACTAGACTTCAGCTGTCAGATACCTAAGAAAACTACTTTAAAACTAGATATTGTTGGCATATGTAGCATTTCATGTCCGGAGAAGGACTTCTCACAAAGCCATGTAGCGAGAGAACAAGGGTCAATGGCTTCCAAATGGAAGAAGCTGTTCTGATGATAAATTAGGAAGAACTTCTTCCCCATGAGGGTGGTGAGACCCAGAAAAGTTGTGAAGGCTCAAAGCCTGAAAGTGTTTAAAGTCAGGTTGGATGTGGCTTTGAGCAACTTGGTATAGCAGGGACACTTCCTTGCCCATGGCAGGGGTGTTTGGACTAGACAAACTGTAAGGTCCCTTCCAACCCAAACCATGCTATGATTCTATGATTTTTCCCTATGTCATAGATTCACTTCTTCCATAGAACACCTAATCAGAAGAGATAAAACATACTGCTTTTCTTACAAAACCAGCAAGCATGAGCATTATAGGCATTACAAAGGGAGTTTTCTTGGGTTTTGGCCAAAATAGGTCACGATTTATTTGTACAAGACTCCTGAGATTCATAGATTCATAGATTGCATTGGAAGAGACCTTCAAAAGTCATCTTGTCCAAGCCCCCTACAGTCAGCAGGGACACCTTCAGCTAGATCAGGCTATCCAGGGCCACATCAAGTCTGATCTTGGATGTCTGCAGGGATGGGGCCTCAGACCTGTTCCGGTATTTGATCACTCTCATTGTGAAGAACTTCTTCCTATGTCTAACCTAAATCTGTTCTGCTTCAGTTTAAGACCATTGCCCCTTGTCCTGTTGCCACATGCCTTTATAAACAGTCCTTCCCCAGTCTTCCTGTAGGTTTCTTTCAGATATTGAAATGAAGCTATAAGGTCTCCCCAGACCCTTCTCTTCTCCAGGTTGAACAGCCCCAATTATTTGAGCCCAAATTATTATCAGAGAGGTGCTCCAACCCTCTGGACATCTTGGTGACCCTAATCTGTGCCTGCTCCAGCAGGTTCACGTCTCTCTTATATTGGTAACTCCAGAGCTGGACACAGTACTCCAGGTGACCTCTCACTGGAGCAGAGTGGCAGAATCACCTTCCCTGACCTGCTGGTCATGCTTCTTTCGATGCAGCCCAGGATGCAATTTGTCTTCTGGGATGCAAGTGCACATTGTTGGTTCACGTCCAGCTTCTCATCCACCAGTACCCCTGTTCCTCTTCTGCAGGGCTCCTCTCAACTTTTTCATTCCTCAGCCTCCATTGATATCAAGGATTGTCCTGACCTAGGAGCAGGATCTTCCATTTTGTCTCATGAGATTCTCCTCATCTCATCTCTTCAGCCTGTCCAGGTGCCTCTGGATGGCATTTCATCCTTTGGTCTTCTCAGCCACATTACTCAGTTTGGTATCATCTGCAAACTTGCTGAGGGTGCACTCAATTTCTCTATGTCATTGATGAAGATACTGAACAGAGTTGATCACAATACAGACCCTTGAGGGAAACCACTTGTCACTCATGTCCATCTGGACATTGAGCCATTGACCACTACCCTTTGGTTCCGATCATCTAACCAATTCTTTATCCACTGGACAGACTACTCATATCTCCCCAGGTTAGAGAGAAGGATGTTGTGAGAGACTGTGTCAAAGGTCTTACAAAGGTCCAGGCAGATGGACTTCCCTGTTGGTCTTTCCTTGTCCACTGAGGTAGTTACACTGTCATAGAAAGCCACTAGGTTGATCAGACAGGACTTGCCCTTGGTGAAGCCATGCTGACTACCTCAAATCACCTCTGTGTCTTCCAGTATAGCTTCCAGGAGGATCTGTTTCATGATCCTTCCCAGGCACAGAGGTGAGGCTGACAGATTGGTAAACAGATCAGCTGGCAGATCAGTAAACAGATCACTGTTTGCAGCTCATGGGCAGCTAATACACACAAATTACCTGCAGAAATAAAGCACCCTGGGTTTTTTTCACTCAAAAATGCCACCCTCTTGACAAACGTTCTTCATGTGGAAAGACAAGAGGTGTGCTTCCAGCATAATAAAAGCATTCTTCATGGAAAAAAGTTTGATCTTTAGTGTATCTATAAGCAGTAATTACCATGCCATTATATTTAGACCATCAGTCAAGCACTGGTATAAACAGGCACACCTCTTTTGGCAACAGAGTTGCAATCATGTCTGCTGTCAGTTATCTTCATCCAAAAAACACAGAGGCAGTTAACTAGGAAGAATTATAAATGATTGTCCAGATCTTTAGCTAGTTGGTCCCACAGTCATCATCTGATAATGTAGCCTATTATTCACAGCCCAATTAAACTGTACATGGAAAATGAACAGAAAGAGGTAACAAAGCAGTGCAGTGCAAACAACACACAACTTAGTGTGGCAAGCTGAGGCGAGATCCTTTAAGGAACACATCACTGTTGGTGAGAAGAGCATTTTTGGAAAGGTCTTGGCATCAATAAAGACATCCTTCCGACTATTGATTAAGCCAGGCATGCATCAGGGCATACACAAACACAGGTTAACTCACCTTTTCCTGGAGCAAGTGCTGCTGTTGTTCTAGCACTTCATAGAAAGGTGTTACCAAAGTGCTCGACTTGAAAGGTACCTTCCTCGTGAGTCACATCAGAGTGGTAGCCAGGTGAAGGAAGAGAATAACTGCAGTGCTCGAGGTGGAATGCAGTTCAGAGCAGATCACCTCTGAGGGGCAAAGCCCTCCCACTTCACACAGGTCTAGGCTACTATGCTAAATTGCATTCTTAACTTCAGGATGAAGTTTGATCAAGGACAAAAATAGCATTTCTTTTCACGACCATCTTAAAGGAATGAACTCCACCAAGCAGAGCATCTCGAATGAAACAACAAACAAACAAACCACAACAAACTAACAAAAAAACCCAAGCAAATAAAAAAACTAGGACACCTCTATTTTAGATGCTTCCTAAGAGAAAAGAGCAGGCTGGAGTTTACCTCAAATGCCCATCTTAGATAATTACTTAGAAAGTTTTATGCTTTTTTTCAGCTACTAGAGATGGGCACTGTAATGTGCAAATCACTCCATCTACTACAAGTAGCTTGTAGCTTTGGCATGAGATGCTGACAATTCTCTCATGTGATGGGTAGGGATTTACAGTCCTCTGAGAATTCACAGGCAAATCAGAACGTACATATTTGAAATTTGTTAAAAGCTAAAAGTTTTCAATCCAAACTCACTACTATGACTTCAGATCATATGTGGTTGGGTTTTTTTTTTTCTTGCCTTTGAACTTCTCAGTCTTCTCTTCTACTCACAAGAAAATCACTCCCAGTGCCATCACTTCCAACCCTCTCATAACCTGACAGACTGAAATGTTGTTTATGACTACAAAAAATTGTTTAGGATGTCATCACGTCTTACCTCTGGAAGAGGAGACCCACAATCCACTGTGAAAGACAGTTTCCCTGCAGTGTTTCCAGGCAAAACTCCAGCATCACTGGATCAGACACTAGCCAACATACTCAAAAGGACCCTGCTGAAGGGCTGCTGTCTCCTGTGAAGAGTAGACAAGAGCAGCAACACTTTATCCAAGCTTCAAGATGTGATAGGAACATAAATATTCACATAAGTTACATCTTGCACTTGCGAACTAAAGGGAGCCAGGACATAGACTCAAGAGCCACATGTGATTATCCACATTGTTTAATTAGCCACAAACTTCCTAACATGGGTTTTCCCCTCTAACCTCAGACTTTCTCACACAATACATGGGCACGGTTCAAGAGATAACATGGGAAAAGGACAGGTCACTCTAGGCACCACAGAGGAGGCCACTTCTTGGGAAGAAAGGTAATTTAGCCATGTGGACATACACCTTCAGGGTTGAAGGCTGGGTGCTGGCCTGTTTTATTTACTCATGCTAAGGCAGCCATAAAGACCAGATGGGACATTGTGGGCAACTTTATGTATAAGATTAAGATTGTATCTGCAGGACTCACCGTACTAAGACCGTGATGTTTCAAATACTAATTAACACATTCTCAAATTAATTAGGATTATTCTTGTCTATAAAAGTATGCCAGCATAGGCGTTTGCAGAAGAGGGCTTGGAACGTCAGTCATCATATAGCCATAAGTTAAAGTACACTCATAAATGTTTTCCCTTGGAAGATTGTATTAACCTTAATATAAAATACATGTTTTCTGGTCTGATGACTCAGGGAGAACTTGCAAGTCTGTACCTCAACCCATTAATCTTATATAAATAAACTTTCCCCTTGTGAAAGGGAGTTCCACAGCATTAATAAATAGGGATCTTTCTCAACCATAATCAGATCCTGTAAGAACCATTTAGAAACATTTAGAGTAATTATTTGTTGCGAATCGTTCCCTTAGCTCTGTCTCCTCAATCAAGATGCACGGCTCTATTTCTTTCGGCAACATGAGCTGGTATAATAGGAGACAGAGTTTCCACATTTAACTCTCATATCCAACACCACTTAATTAAAGTCTCAACTGGGAAGAGTCAGGAGTCTGGCCAAAATGTTGAAGCTTTGAATTCACATCCACTGGAGAAAAAGCCCCACCAATTTGGTTTGCCTCTGCACTTGACTGCACCTAACTTCAGCAAGGGGCCAGCTGCTAATGACAGAATGTTTGAAGGGCAAGAGGAGGTAAGAGGGTACAAGGCGCACCACTTCACATCCTGCCTTCAAAATAAACACTGTCCAAGTCACCACCATCTACTCTCCAAGAGCTGACAGGTATTTAATTAGCGCAGTGGGATTGCATTTTTCCCACAACACTTTGGTAACCCTTAGAAGTTTTAATATATGTTGGGTTTTGCTACCTTTCTTGGCAATGACTCCATCTCAAGAGAAGAAAGTAAAAATGGACTCTCTTCCAAACCCTCACAGCATAAATAAATCAAGTTATGAGCAAGAACTCAGGTAAGCAATGAGTAAGTATCTCCATAGTGTGATCTATCACATCAAGTGCCAGAGCTTGCACTGCTATGAGTACTGAAGTCTGCAAATGTGTGAAATATTACTCCACCTTCTCAAAAATCCTTTGTCCATGCTGATGGAGGTTTTCATTGTGGGGCAGGGGGGGACTTAGACAGAAATCACAATGAGAGATAGCAAAGCGATGCAGAGTAGCTCCTCTCAGGGATTACACACTGATATTCAGCACTCACTTTCCTTTT
>VWYK01010630.1:109339-119689 GCA_013399775.1 Semnornis frantzii | reverse complement strand
GTTTTTTTTTTTTTTTTTTTTGGTTGTTTTTCCTTCTTTTTCCTCTTCCTCCAAAGGATAGCTGATGAAAATCCGTTGTCATCTCTTGGTCCAGAGAAAATTATTTTCAGAAAGGCTATTGGCATAACCAAGTTCCAGCTGCTTCTGGTGAGGACAAATCCACTGGCACCTCTGCAGAGTGAATGTTACTGAGGGTTTGCTGGCATAACAAGTTTACACAGGCTGCTTTCTCCCAACCTGTGTCCCGTTGAGGCTGCTCCCACTGGCAGAAGTACTCAGGAACATCTCAGAAAGACAGTCAGAAAAGGCACATGATGCGATTTTAACTACCTGTGGTGCTGAAGAACAATTTAGCGGCATCCCCAAACTCAAAAATTCAGGGCTTGTTTGTTCGCTTGTTTTTATTTAAGAAAAAAAGGATGAAAATAGGTGAACTTGTTTCCCCTACAAGTCTTCTGTAAGCACAGATCATCTCAACAAACAACAACAAGCAAAACTTGAGGCACTGCTTGGATTTCTCTCTAGTTACTCTTATTTCAGACCCTGAACTTTCTCCCTCTGCTTCCCACTGAACAGCTTCTGCCTTGCTCCCAAAAATGATGCCAAATAGCAAAGGTGTGCTGGGAAAAGAAAGTTTCAACCAGAACCATCTGTGGGCAAAAACACTGACCTGTTCCACTGCAGCTGAAGCAGATTTCACAGTGTGTTTAGTTCAGACCATAACATTCATCAGAACACTACGAGAGATTAGTGACTAATGTATGAAGTAATCCAGCCCTTGAAGGAATTGGTTTTTATGTACACACACACACACAATTTCAACATCATCCTGCCTTCAAGGCTCCGTGCAAATATTCATCTGCCCTTCTGGAGTCTATCCTTTCCTCCAGTTTGTATTTTAGCATCTCTTCCCTTACAGAAGCTGTCAGTGTGCAACTGCTGATGTTGTTTGGGTCTGTCAATCTGTAATAGTCAGATTTCAGGGTGTGTAACAGCTGTGAGAATGGATATAATCGAATGCACCCAAGCGTGAGCAGGGACATGTGCACTCAATAGACATCGTTCTGTTTTTTACTCTTAGAAAAGTCCTTTTTTTCATCAAAAATAAGTCAGCACTAAAAAACAAGCAAAACAAAACCCCCAAAAAAACACAAACCAAACAAAAAAATTAAAACAAAAAAAAAACAACCAAAAAACAACCAACAGAATCCAAGACTTGCCTTGTTAATAAGTATTTACCTTCTACAAATCTATTTTTGGCTGCATTGGGAATTGTATCTCATCAGTCCAGTATCAAGGATATCTGTGTATACTCCTGATGTTTGCTTGGATCTTCCCAGCAGGTCAGAGTCAGAATTTAGGGGGATACTGTATCATCCAGGAGAGGCAGAGGGAGGATGAGCAGATAGTACCTGCTGCCAGGAGCCTTTCTAACTGAAGGCTCAGGTCTTCATCTCTTCCTGTCTGAGCGTCATCTTCTGAGGAGGTGTCAAGCAATGGATTTCCCCCTTGGTGACTTCTTGGTGGAAACTGCCTCATTTGTGATACTTCTCAGATCATCCCTTGCCTTTCTAAGTGGACCAATTTGTTCACACACAAGTGAATTTACAGGTGGGAAAGCAATTTCCCAGAGGCAGATGGACCTGGAGCCATGGCCAGAGTCAGAGTGGAACTGGTAGAGAGGGGTGTGTTGGGGGGTGCAAAGTCATAAATCCGAGCTGTCGGCTATGACAGACGGCTGGTGAAACACAACACCTGTCCAAACACTTCCCTCCAGCAGCAGGTAACCAGAGAAGCCACACAAGACATTTTTGTGTGAAACAAGCACTTTAACCACTTCACACACCTTTCCAGAGCAGCAGCAATTGTGTGTCTAGGCACTTTGTCTTGTTTAAAGTCGCATAAATCAGAGTGACAGAAGACAAAGCCTCCTTCTGGTACCTGGCACAGCAACAGCAAACCAATACTTCTGTGTCCTGTTCTTTCAGCCCTGCTTGTGTCTGCATCATTCAGAAAACCTGTTTGTTGGATGGGTGCACTTTGGGATGCTCAGGAGATTTCTATGGGAAAAAAAAAAAACATGTCAGTGGCACAGTAAAGCTGCCTGTAACAGGGAGCAAATAGTCCATTTGTCAGTACATGAGAAGAACTGCAAACATCCCATGCTGGTTGCTCCAACCCCTGCACGCTTTCCTTGTGCTTGGTGGAAGCCCAAGAACAGCGTGTGAACTCGGTCCTGGGCTCTGCTTTTAACTGCAGCTTTTAAAGAGATTTTCCTTTCCAAATAAGTTTATTTTGTTTCTGAGACTTTCTGTTCCACAACTGTTTCAATTATTACAGGTTTCAAATGTTTTATCGTGTTTTAAAGAGAGGGGAAGGGGGGGAAAAAACATACCTGGCACTCAAAATATTGTCATCAAACTTTTTGGGGAGGTCCTTTGCCCCATCTATCTCCCCCTCCATACTAGATAGCTGTAAAACTAGTGACCTGAATAATGCTAACTCTAACCACTTTCCTAACTCTCTTCAGATTTTAACCTACTGAGTAGAACAGCTGCATAAACTTTATGGATTCAGACCAAATTAATACAAAGGTGAGGTTTAAGCAGCAGTTTATGCTCTTCAGGGATTAATAGCCGAATGTGAACTCACAGAAGACACAGTTTGCAGGAGCGCTCTGTGGATAACAGTCTGTGATCACAGCAGGATAATCCAGCAATACTGTGCCTGTTCTGCTTTAGAGCAAAGAGTTTTACTCTTTTACCTCCGTGGAGACATGTCAGTGGGGCTGCATTTTATGTTGTTTTCCTCTCAGATTCATTAGTCACATTCTTCACCAGATCTGATGAAGCCTGAAGCTTGCTTTCAGCTTGTCCTTTCAGCTTGTCCTAGTTTTGGCCAGGACAGAGTTAATTTTCTTCCCCGTGAATGGTACAGTGCTGTGGTTCGGATTTAGTGTGAGAATAAGGTTGATAAGATGCTGATGTTTTCAGTTGTTGCTAAGCAGTGTTTACACTCAGCAGGGACTTCTCGCCTTCTCATGCCTTGCCGGCCAGAGGGCTGGAGGGGCATAAGGAACTGGGAGGGTACACAGCCAGGACAGCTGACCCCAGCTGACCAAAGGGATATTGCAGACCATATAATGTCATGCCTGGTATATAAGCTGCAGGGAAAAGACTGGGCACTGATCAGTGAGTAGTGAGCAACCACACTGTGCATCACTTGGTTTGTATATTTTTATTATCATTATTATTATAATAGAGTTTTTTTCCCCTTCTGTCCTATTAAAGTGTATTTATCTCAAGCCACAAGTTTTACTTTTTTTTTTTCCTATTCTCTCCACATTCCACTGGTTGAAGGCAGTGAGTGAGCATCTGCATTGGGTTTAGCTACCAATTGATGTTAAAACGCCACACAACTCTCACTCCCAATTATCCGTGAGAAGGTATCAATATCCCTTCACCATCCCTAACCCTTACTGAGGAAGAAGCCCACTGAAATTAGTCATTTTATTCAAGAGTCATCTCAGCACAATAACTACAAGAGTCAGTCCAACAAAGATCCTTAGTGGAAGCTCCTGAGCAAAAGCACAGCCCTTGGCATTAGTTTGATTTCATACTAAATGCTGAGAAGATTGGAAGAGGGTGAATGTAATTTTGTCTTGGAATCTTGTCCATTTTTTCTGCCCCAAACCCTTTCCAATTTTGTCTTGGGATCTTGTCCATTTTTTCTGCCCCAAACCCTTTCCAAAGGGTGGTTCTTAGAGGTAGAATGTTTAAGGAACAGAAGACCCTTAACAAAGAAATTGCACCCCAGAACTAAGTACAGAGAAAAAACTCTGATTCGTGGGTCCTTAATCTTTCATACCATGATTTAAGGAACCAAAGGTGAAGCTTCCTATACCAGAGCAAGGAAAATCACCACAGCCTCACACAAAAGGGTTGATAGTTAAACCCAAGTCTAGATTTTGCACAACTCTTGGAGTTGGGGGAAGCATTTAATTTAATAACAGACTTTATTTTCTAGGCTCTTTGCCTTTTAAGTCTGAAGTAGACATACAAACAAAGCTGAAATCCACCTCCAGCTAAGTTCAAGGTGCTAAGCTGTGATTTTGGTCAGGCTGCTTGGATCCTGTCGCAATGCTGCCGAGTGCTGCAGTAGCCCTTTAATGATGAGGTGAATGTGATTCCACCTTTCATTCACATTCTGGAGAGGAAACCATTTACCTTTTGAATAAATCCTCCTGTCTTCACTGATATCCTCACGAGTCTCAAAACTTTGAGCTTCATAGCTCAAGCATGTCATGCATTTCAAAAGAGAGCTGTGAAGCTCAAGCATTTCATCATAAAGCCAGAAAGATAGCTAGAGAGACACTAGTCCTTCCTAAACACTCAAACCTGTATTTCCTGGAGAAAAGAAGGCAGAGGAGACCTTACCACTCTCTACAATTGCCTGAAGGAGTTTGGAGCAAAGTGGGGTTAGCCTCTTCTCCCTAGTAACAAGTGATAGGGCTCCCCATGGGTCCCTGTCCTTGGAGGTATTTAAAAGACACAGAGATGTGATGACGAGGGGCATGTTGGAGACAGACAATGGTCTTAAAGGTCTTTTCCAACCAAAATGATTCAATGATTCTATATTAAGACATTATTTAGGTTATATATATTCCAAAAGTTGGTAATTTACATAATCTCCAGCCCTGCATAGGAGCTAAACGTTGCTGTTGCCTTCAGGAAGTTTTACCTCCACATGTTTAGATGGACCAAGCCTTTGTCCTCATTTCCAGGAGCAGAGGGAGGGAGTATGAGCAAGAACTGAGAGGACACATTGTCATAATATCCATGCTCTTGCACCACACCATTGTTTTCTTTGTTATGACATGTTTCAATATTTCGGAGCTCTTTCACGCAAGATGGCAAGCTAACAGCCTGCTTCACTGTGGGCAAAAGCAATCTTTCAAAGTCTTCCCTCTCCTTAATCACAAACAGCACTCCAGATGGAGCAACACAACTGTACTCTGCAGTACAACATATTGAGCAGAGTCTGTAGGACCCAGGACCAAGGGCCATCAGGTAGAAAAACAAATAGCTTGACATCTAACTTTCTAAGCACTGTAGTTGCTTCCCGATCATCACCATTCATCAAGTGTGTGTTTATGAGTAGTACATAAGGGTTCATTAGTGTTTTAGTAAGTATCATTTAGCTGGTCTTGCATCCAAGGATTTGATTTGAGTTGGGTTTGAGTTGCTGTTATTTTAGGTAATAATTTTATGCTGGACTAATACCCCAGACAGATCTGACAGTCTATAAATAATATAATAAAGTAAATCATATAAATGTAAATAATGATAACTTTACTTTTCGGCCCACTGTAGTGAAGCAATGTTTTAACTACTGGTATTCTGTGGCTCCACAAGGTATGCCAGGCCAGTACAATGGACAGACTGAAGCCTACTTCCTGAAAGTCATTTTTTTTTGGCAGAAATACTAGTTCCCTGACTTAGAGATCTGTGTGTGATTTCTTGACCTTGTATTTTCATCAGTAGCTGTTGGGAATGGCCAGATGAACTTCAGCATTCCTAACAGAAGCTGTCAAACTTACCTCAAGGTTTTGAGAAAACAGCTTTCTCTAAGACCTCAGAGGCTACATGTGGCCTTTAAAAACAGGCACCAAATTCTTTATTTCATAGAATTGTAGAATGGATTGAGTTGGAAAATACTTTAGAGATGATCTAGTTCCAGCCCCCTGCCATGGGCAGAAACATCTACTAAACCAGGCTGCTCAAAGACTCATCCAGTGTGGTAGCATCCACAGCAGTACTTTTCCCTTGATTTCTAATGAAGTTCTATGAAAATGCAGATGAGAGGCTTCTAGAATGGCCCAATTCTCTCTCCTTCCAATGCAGTTTCTTCTAGTTTTTTTTTAAATAATTTATAAAGCAAAGCAGTAGCCTTGTTTAAACCATGACAATAACTTAGCATGTTTAATCCTAGCCAGCAACTAAGCACCAGGCAGCTACTCACTCATTTCTCCCTACTTCCAGTAGGCTGGGGAAGAGAATCAGGAAAAAGTAAAATCCAAGGGTTGAAATAAGAGTATATGTACCTGATATAATAACAATGATAATTGTAGGGAAATTGTAGGGTGAGTGCCAGGAGGCTGGAGCCAGGCTCTTCTCAGTGATGCCCAATGACAGGACAAGGGGCAATGGGTGGAAGCGGGGCAATGGGTGGAAGCTGAGGCACAGGAAGTTTAAGTTTAATATAAGGAGGATTTTTTTCACTGTGAGGGTGACAGAACACTGGAACAGGCTGCCCAGGGGGGTTGTGGAGTCTTCCTCTCTGGAGATATTCAAAACCTGCCTGGATGTGGTCCTGTGTGATCTGGTATAGGTGAGCCTGCTCTGGCAGGGGGATTGGACTGGATGATCTTTTGCGGTCCCTTCCAGCCCCTGACATTCTATGATTCTATGATTCTATGAAATCAAATGTAACAAGGAGAAATACAATCCAAGGAAAGACAAGAGATGCAAAATTGCTCAGCATCCACTGGCAAATGTCCCAGCAGAAATCTGCCCTCTCCCATTGTGCTGGTTTGAGGCTAATTGGAATATTTTTATGAAAAAAATTATATTATAGGCTGAGAGAAGAAAACAATNGTAACTATTCCTGTTTATAGTGTATATATCTGCTTGTATATTGTGCTAAGCTGTAAATAGAGCTTCAATCCTTAACTTCCAGTCAGCTGAGTCTAGTGTGGGTGGTTTTACAAAATGAGGGGGGGGCAGGGAGCTCCCAAACCATCACACCCATTTATGTACCGGGTATGACATCCTGTGGTCTGGAATATTCCTTAGGCTAGTTCAGTCAGCTCTCATGGCCATGTTCTCCCAGCATCTTGTGCACCTCCTCACTGGCAGAGCATCAGAAACTGAAAAATCCTTAACTTGGTTACTTCTTATTAGTACTTATCCTAAAGCATCAGCATGTTATCAACATTATTTGCACACTAAATCCAAATCACAGATTGAACCAGCTACTAGGAAGAAAATTATCCCTGATCTGGCCAAACTTAAAACAGCTATGAAGAAGAAACCCCACAGAAGTACAGTTTTCTTTGTGAGAAAATTTAAGTTGCATGACCAGAGAATATCAGATTTCTAGCATTTGATATTCCTCAGAGAAGTGCCTAACACAATTCTCTTTCACCAAACAGCTGGTGTTGCTCTGGGTACTTCAGAGCTATCTTCAATGCAGTGGTACGTGCTCGTTACTCATCCTCATCACACAACACCAAAATAATTCCCATCTCTTTGGCATCTACAAGTCTTAATCAGCTGCATGTTATCATCACATTCCCCATTAATCACTTAGAACTCCGCAGACACACAGCAGCCACTTTTTTGCTTTTCCCTCATAAGTCAGTCCAGGAAGCCCCCCAGACATTCTTGGTGTTCCCTGAACTCCTCTGGAGCACCTCTTTGACTGCTCAGAAGCCATAGTGAAGGCACAGTTTTATGTCACAATACCTAGAGTCATGTGAGGTTCTTCCCACACCTGCCAGCTCCAGAAGAAGCAGGTTAAAGGAGGATAAAGAAGTTAGAAGCTATCTTCCAGGCATCCAGACTAACACATGACATCAGAGTACACGGACTGTGGTTACTCAACCTTCTCAGCAATACCAACCAAAAAAACCCCTTCAGTGTAATATTTCAACAGTGTCTTGTTCACTCACAGAGACAACCTATTCCACTCACTTCCCCCTGCTCCTTTATCCAAGATCATCCTCAAGGAAGCATATGCAAGATTTCCCTTGAGTCTAGTCTACAAAACCCAAAGCACAAAAAGAAATGCTCACGGACTCTTCTGATGTCTTTATACCCTTTCCTGAGATGACTTTGCTCCAAGACTCTTTCAGAGAGCACTTCCCCTTCCAGCCCCTGGTCTGGGAAGATAAGGCATCTAACTGCATTCTTTTCTTGCCAGAGCCCCTAACTCAGCTCAAAGCACCCAAAAATCACGGATGAGACTTTGGCCAAAGGAAAATAAACACTTGGCACTGTTAGTGCTTCTTCTCAATTAAGCGTGAGCAGTCCCTGGGGTCTTCTACAGCTGGCAAAATGAAACACACAGATCTCCCCAAGTTTGGATCTTCCTGTTCCCAAGGAAATAGGCACTGTTCCACACTCCTTCACTCCATAAAGGAGACTGTTTTTTACTCTTTGCTGGAAACATGTTGCCACCCCTCACTGTTTCAAATGGCTGTGAGGGAGGATTTCCTCTGCACATAATCATTTCTGTCGCCGCAGACGACAGGTTTAATTCTGACCAGTTGACTCTACAAACTCAGCACATGCTATCATCTCATTCTCATAATGTCTTCCTCTCCAGTACAAATAATCAGAGCAAGGATTGTCAGCCTACCCAAATTACCTTTAATTAGCATTTGCATCAGTAAAATTGATGTTAGACACTTTTCTGTTCCTTGTGCAGCTGAAATCTCATGACTAAAAGATGCTGTGACTAGCTCGAAGAGAAGTGAAAGGCAGATGTGTTCCTGGTTTGATTTAGAGTGTTGGGGAATTATGCAGGGGTTTCCTATGGGGTGGAGACAATTTCTCAAACAAGGAAACAGCTAGAAATCAAGCACTTCACATGCAGGCTTGTAAGCTCTGGCATTGTGCCCAGAGTCTGTCTGTTGGAAAAGTGAGCTGCTGTAATAAAAGAGGATGGGATAAAGAGTCCTAGAGCTCATGCTCCACACTAATTAACAGAAGTTGCCATTTACTGTCTCACTCTAAGGCATGTTTTTTATCTCCAGGTCAGAGTGTAGTATCACCAATTGACAAATACTTTAGTTCATGTATGTTACTTTTAAAAAAACAAACCCTGCAATAAAAGACCTTAAAGCTAAACATGTAATAAATAAATAAATAAATAAATAAATAGATCATTGTACTCACACAACATTATCTTGCCCCCTTTTAATTCAGAGTGCAGACCATTGTAATGCACTATTTAATATTACAGGGTCAACCTCTGCTTTCCTTCCCATAGGATTGCTGCCTCATCCTCTAAGTTGTGGGAAGGAAGCAGCCTTGTGCAATTAAAAAGAATATTGTTCTCAGGGCTCTGACTCAATGCAAGTCAGGAGAAAAAGACCCTCTACAAGAGAATGTATGTGTTAAATATTTACACCATGGGACACTGGGTGTGCAAATATTTACACCAAGGGGTTCTAGACATGCATGTACATAGGAGAATTAAAGTCATCCAGTATTTTCAGTTAGCTTAGTATCAGAATATACTGAAAACTGTTGTAAACCCAGACGTATTGGTCTCATTTGGAGTACTTGGTACTTTCAGCTTTACTAGGAATACAGAAAGTTGTAACTTTACCAAGATCCATCCTAACACTGGCAACACTGCAGTTAGAAAGGCAGGCTCCCTGTGGGATCATGCACACCCTGTTGGAGTATCCTCACAGAAGTGGAGTTTTGCAATTTCCAAGCAGTCACATGCACCCAGACTCAAGTCTAACACAAACAATAACCTAATCTGTGGGACCCTTCCCTTTGGCTTAGTTCTGCTCATCCTTACCCTGACAAGAAACTCAGATTTGCACACTGCTGCCTATAGGTCTCCGCAATGTGATGAGCTCTGACAAAGCCATACCCTCACCCTCACGTTCATTCTTAGTTAATTGCTTGCAAAACTGCATTGAGGATTCTTCGAGTTCAATTTATTTTTGTTTGTTGCTGTCACAAGCACCATTCATCATCTCCTCTGATGAAAGGCCATCCAGGAGCATCCTACAGTTAGAAACTGTGCCCATAGCCTGAATTAGCCATTGCTATGCAATGTGCAGCACAAGAGCATCACATGGATTTACAACACTTGTTCTAGAGAACAACTCTTATGAAGAGTGGTTGAGGGAATAGAGACTGTTTAGTCTGAAGAAATGGAGATACCACATTGCTCTCTCCACCTGCCTGANCAGCTCCCTGAAAGGAGGCTGCAGTGAGGTGGGAGTTGGTCTCTTTTCTCTAGCATCAGGTGACAGAATGAGAGGAAATGACCTGAAATTGTGCCTGGGGAGATTTAGATTGGGTATTAGTTATTGAAAGAGTGGTCAGGTATTAGAACAGGCTGCCCAGAAGATAGTGGAGTCATCACATTCAGATTACAGTTTCTACGCATACCAGTTACATCTGAGCCCACATACACAAGCTGCCAAGCAGTAAAGAACAGCATCAACTCATCATTACATCTCACTGCCTCATAATAGCATTCAGGCACTTGAAATGTATGAACAACATAAAGCTACCCCCCCCCCACCCCCCGCCCCACACC
>VWYK01010630.1:88628-108981 GCA_013399775.1 Semnornis frantzii | reverse complement strand
AAATTTAAACTCTCAAGATGCTGAACGTGCTGATAATTTACATAGCAGCAGACATTTTCCTGAGTCTTAAACTTCATAGACTCATAAAATAATTTGGGTTGGAAGGGACAGCAGATATCATCTTGTTTCAACCCCCCTGCCATGGGTATAGACACCTTCTGCCAGACCAGGTTGCTCAAGGCCCTATCCAACCTGAATTTCAACACTTCCAGGCTCAAAGCTTCCACAGCTTCTCTGGACAACCTGTTTCATTGCCTCTCCATCCTCATAGAATTTCTTCCTAATGTCTAATCTAAACTGAGCTTCTTCTGGTTTGAAACCACTACTCCTTGTCCTGTCACTCCACACCTTTGTAAAAGGTCCCTGTCCAGCTCTCCTGGACCTTCAAATACTGCAAGGCTGTTCTAAGGTCTACCCTGAGTATTCTCATCTCCAGGCTGAAAGTTATTACAAAGAACAGTGAGTGACCCACAGGATTTCAAGGTACTGAACTTAACCACCAGCCAGGCTTCATCCAGTTCTTCTGAGGTTTTCTGTGTGGAGCAAATCACCAAGCTCACCTGCCTCAGACAGGCAGGAAAAGTCTCTGTCTCATACAGTGCCACCCAGGAACTCAAGCCATGTCATCCTTACCATGAACAGGAATCCTTTGACTCCAGTGGAAGGTGAAATGAGTAACACTCATAAGATCTGCCAGATCAGGTCTCCCAGGGGCAAATCCCCTTGGTGGGCGTAACACAAAACTCCCTAAGCCTTCAAAATACACATTCTTCAGGGACAGTCATGACAGGCAGGACTTAGATACTCATGGACAGTAACTCATTCTCAAGCAACGTAGAGCAAAATTGCTCCCTCATGTGAGCACCAGGACTTTGGCAAGAATCCTGACATCCTCTTTGGAAAGAATCCTGATATCCAGAGAGTCATAGATTCTTATTCTTCTAACCAAAGCTGCTCCACATACCTCTTGCAGCGATGCTAGCTTCGCCCAAGCCCTACCAACTACTGCTGCCTTGTGGGAAGATCAGCTGCATTCACAGCAACAGGAAAGAGCCTGAGAAAGGAGGATGGAGCTACTCCTGAAGGCCTTGCAGCAGTTCTGACAGCATACCAAATGCAAGTCAAGAGGTTTATAAGATTCCAATTTGAACACCCTGTGCAGCTCTGTGTGCAGCACCCTGAGGGTTCCCTTCTGCCCATCAGTGCTCAGATATGTTATCATCTTTTATATCATGTAAACTCAACTACTGTTCGAGTTATGCTGATATGTGATAAGTATATAGTGTTGATCATTCATATCAGGCTGAAAGCATACCTGAGCTCCCAGATGTTTACATGTACAGACCAGCAGAGAGGTCTGACTGGTAGCTCCGCTTGCATCAGGCTCTCTCTCCTTACTCCTTTAGCCCTACAGGTTGAACACAGAGAAAAACTGGATATTTAAATAGAAATTACATATTTCTGTTAAAATAGAATAATAGTGAGAGCAAAATCAAAAGCTGGATTTCCATTAGTAGGAAAAAACCCATTTTCATAGATTCAGAACAATTTCAGTTGGAAAATTACCCTTAAGATCACTGACTCCAACCATGATCTAACTCTACCAAAGTCTGAGGCTAAACCATACCCCTTAGCACCACATCTCAGCATCTTTTAAACACCCTTAGGGATAGGGATTCAACCACCTCACTGGGGAGCCTGTTCCAGTGTTTAAGAACCCTTTCAGTGAAGATGTTCCTTCTCATATCCAACCTAAACCTCCTCTGACGCAACCTGAGGGCTTTTCTTCTCATCATGTCACTTTTTACCCCAGTATCACTTGTTACCCTACCCTTGCTTCAACCTCCTTTCAGAAACCTGTTTTAATTTTCATTGAACTTTTCCAGAGACCTGATCAACACTGACAGACATGCCACTGCTCTTCATTCACTCCACTTTCTCCAGTACCTGCTTTATTTGTTACTTTCCCACAAAATAAAGAGAATAAACATTAAAAAATAAAAAATCTATACAATCTGATAAAAGTAATATCAAAACAGCTTATATCCATTTTATCAATACTCACAATCATTATTCTTGTGAGCATCTACTTTTACTGCACCTTGTTTTGAGAGGTGGGGGTGGTGGCAAATGTAAGGGTGCAGAGGGATACATACAGGATCTGAGAGCTGAGCACACCCTGTTCCCATATTACCCAAAAATAAATGAGCTTCTGGTCATGGACAAATCATCCTCCTTGATGCTATTGCTTTTTATATCTGCAACTAGCTATGGACCTTTGTTTTTCATTGGAAAGATTGGAGCATCTCTCTTGTGTGGAAAATATTGTTTCAAAGCCTACTCATAGCTATTGTTTTATTGAGTTTTGACCATCTGAGTTGCTGCTATATGTAAAAAAGCCAAATACTCCAGTTTTGAGGTCTCCTTGGACCTCTGTATGTCATCATACAGAGTATGATATCTCTGCCTCTTTGTTCTTAAGCAAGAAATGTGAGATTTTGTAGATCATGCACCACACTCAGGTTCTCCTGAAGTCCATGGAAGTTAGTGGCAGCAAGGTGAAGTCAAGAGCGAGTCACACCTGCAGTGACCCCCCCCACTGTCCATACCAGGATCATTTGAGGTGCCACATACCATTCTTGAAGCCTTGTCTACCATCTGTGCAAGAAGAAACACTGGCCCAGCTGAATTTCACACAAATGTTTTTTGATTTAGTTTTCTGATTTAGGGACAAGCCATAGATACCTTGAATAAGTAAAGAGAACATTCTTGCATTTTGGTGGGAACAGAGAAAGACTCCATGGTTCAATAGAATGAGACAAAAGCAGCAGGAACAAAAGCTATCTTATCAGCTCCACTTGTACCAAGTGGTGGCTGAATTCTTCAGGTCCTTTCGCTGGGCCAGGAGACTTTCTGTAGTCAGAAGACCTCCTCTTTTAATAGGTTGTGCCTAGAGCTTTAGTCTAAGCAAGCAAGCCCACCGTCTTTAAGTGACCTACATTTTACACAAAAATATTCTTCATGGCAGATTTGTGTGCACACCATGGCCCCACCTGCTGCGAACTGCAGTGCAGAGGAGCACACGAGGAAGGCTTTGGAAGAGTTTTCCATTTCATATTTGTATTTGCAAATCAGCCAAAAGCTATTAAAGCAAGGAAAAGAGCTTTCAGAAGAACAAAACATCCGTCACACCTTCCCTCCTTTCCCCAACAACTTCTTTTGTTTAATATTAGCTTCAGTAACAAAAAAAGAAAAAAGTCATTACAAATTACCCAAGCTACAAGATAGCTTAAATATTAACAAGCTTGTAAAGCCACCGGGGATAAGAGCCTGGAGCTGTACAATAATAAAGCAAGACTCAGCGAGATTCCATAATTATTTGTTACACAACCCAAGAAACTATCTGGAGCATTTCTAAGATTACACACCTCTCGTGTATGATGCTTAACCATGCCAGAAATTACATAAGGCTTTTTAGAACATAATCATTTGTCATTAAAAAGGCAGAACAAAGGACCATTATGACCAGAGGTGACAATCCAAAGAATTAGTTTACGTAGGACCTGATCCAAAGCCCATCATAGTGATTTGCATGCACTTCAACATGTCTTGGACCAGACCTTCAGCCTTTTCTGTATCTCAGTTTCCCCTTGGATTCCTGTGGAACTATAGGACTGGAGCTCTGGGGTAGGGGTGTGGGGGGAGAAGCAGGCATTTGCTCCTGTCAGAGATGAGAACTCAAAGCTACCACTGATTTTGGTGGCTGCAGCATCTGGTTTACATCCTCCCAGGGGAAAAAAAATACTCACTGACCACCAATTCAGATTTCCAAATATGGGTTCAGATGCTTTCCAGGTATTACAGGCCTGGAAATAGTGACCTATGCAGCCAGCCATAGAAGGATACTGCTGGCAGTATCTCCAGCAATTCAGATTCAGGTGAATATATCTGCCCCTAAGCAGTCTTATGTCAAGAAAAATGCAAAACCTGACCAACTGTGCTGTACTAACAAGAAGATGACATCTGCAACGTGACAGAGTTCTCAGCTATGAGCCAAGCCCTGGCAACAGGAAGCGCCTTTGGAGAAGACTAGATGAGATGGTTTATGTGTTAGCTTGCAGGTGAGGACTTTACTTTTTCCCTTCCTTCAAGCATGTTAAGGGCTGTGGAAAAGACACAGCTCAGCAGGGAAATGCTATGGCCAGGAAGAAAAAAAAAATATTATCCTACAGATATCCACCTTAACCTAGAAGACACAAGGCTCCTGGGAAAGAAAGAAAACAAAGACTTCGCTTGGCAGGGAGCGATCTTCAGGATCCAGTTCAAACTCCTTCTGGCTCCCAGCAGAGCAGAAACCAGCAACACAGAAAAGTCTGCATACCCTGATTCATGCCTGTACCAGCTCTGGGTACTGGGTCTGCCCAGGAGCTTACCTCCCTAGGGAGACTGGAGGTGCCTTTCCTTATGATGCTGACTTCCAAATCCAACCTAGCAAGTGTGATAGGAAAAGTCACCTTGCCAGAAAGGATCAGAAGAAAAAGCCCCACACCCACTCACAAATGAAGAGGACATTCACTTCTCCCTACTCAAATGATTAGTGTGGCAGATTACCTTCTTTCAGATACTCAGTCTTCCATGTTCTTCAGCAACAGTCTCTGGACATGCTAACCTTTTTCTACACAGCCTGTGAAGCTCACATTCAACATCATGTCTTTTCCATCACCCATCCTTACAAAGGCAGGAGCTGTTCCTACAGAAGATTTAGGCCCTCATTCTGTTCTGTAGGCACTACACACTTGCTTTCAAACAAAAAGATTAAGAACCTGCTTATTGGACAGAAAGCTAAGCATCTTTTGGGTCAAATGGAAATTTTAGAGACATGATGGAAAAGGCACTTTCTAAGCCAGAATGGGTTTACCTTCCAGTAGGAACACCACTAATGCTTCTACACCTTATGTCTTAGATCTATATGGTAGGAATAAACACACAGCTCTTAGAATTGACAAAGCACCCACATTATCCTTTCTTCCCCTATTAACCTGAGCAACACTGATGGAAACGTCTTAACTAGACTCTTGCTCTGAAGCCAGTTTACTGGGTCTCCCTTGACTCCAAGTTCTACGGCTGGAGATCGGCACACCCAGTGAGAACAAACCCAAGCAGAGTGATTGTAAAGGTGTGCAGATAACCAGGGCAATAGTGCAGCCTGCAGGTGTCTCTGGAGATGACACCAGGTCGCACCTGGGTGCTCCTCTGTTCTTCACTCCCAGAGGAGCGCAGGTTGGCGGTGCTGCACCAGAGCAGCTTTTGAAGGCAAATTAGTGGGCTAGGTGTTAAGTAGACCAAAATATATGATTCAGGGTAGGTTCGTAGGTCGAAGGAAATGATGTTTTACCTTTCTTGCCCCCACCCTCAATAGCTGAATGCTTTTATGAAGGTTCTTTGAAGATTTCTTTCCTAAATCTTGAGTGTTTATGTGTTTTATGCAGATGGGAAGTGTTAGGAAATCTCAAGATAGCAAACAATAAATGCAGCTGTTTGTACACAGAACTGGGAGTGTGGCAGGGAAATAGTGGAACTGAAAACAAGCACAGTGGGAGCAAATCAGCCAAGACTCTCATGACCACCTTTAATTTAGGAGCCAGGTATCTTTTCAAGCCAGTCTCACTAACCAGGCTGTTGAGGGCTACTTTTGCCAGATCTATTTCCCCTTTCCATTGCTTTAACATATTCCTATCCTCAAAGGTCAGATGCTCTACCACCACCTTTTTAATCTTCACTTGCCTTCAGAACTTTAGATCCTTTGTCAGTTCCTTCAAACAATAGGAGCTGGAATATCACAGCATTTTCCTTTTCAGCTCTCCCCACATTACTACACAGTTAATTGCTCTCAGCATACTCCAAAGATTCGATTCATTTCTTCTTGTTATATTTTTTATTAAAATTCCATGGACTGTCTTTTAAATCCTTCTGTTTCTCAAAACCAGATTCTGCTTCTCCTTTTCCACTTAGGAATTTTGCAGCCTCTGTGAGACTTCTAGATCTTTACTTTCCTTACCCAGCAGCACTGAGTAAGTTCACCACCCATCCCTTCTTCTCTGGAGGAAGTGTACATGTTCTTGACACGCAGTGCAGATCTTCTCTCCCACTTCTCCTATCCAAAGCAATTTGTTCTGATAGAGCAGTCACACAATCCATCTGGCAGATATTTGGGATACCTCTTACATCATACCTTTGGTTGTGCTGCAATGCTTTCAATTCTTGTTTTTCACCATATTCTTGGTACTAGTGCAGAGAGTCCCAGGAGCTCAGCTTATTATTCTCAGTGCTGTTTCTCTGATGGCTCCTGTCCAGTTTCTTATTCTCCCTTCCACAGGTTCTAGGATACTCATTTGCTTGTGGATTCTTAGCATTTGCCCCTTCAAGCCTAGTTCAACCTCTTCTGTCTAGAAATGCATTTCCTCTATGGCTAATTTCACCTTGTCTTTTATTTCTTCTTCCTCAAAGAATTAGCAGTCTGAGGACTGTTTCTACACTTTTCTAAAGGCAGTCATTGATCAGCAACAACTCTCAGCATTTTAGGCACCTCCTTCTCTTCTGGGAAAAGTCCTTCATGAGCTCACATGCAAAAATCAAAATTTGCCTCACCCACACAACTCTGTCTCAACTCAGAAATTAACAGTATATTGATAAAGACTCACTCGCCTATAACTTCAAAGATACCAAGCACTGACCCACACATTGCAAAAGCAAGAAGGTTTAAATGTCCATCAGACCACTTTCTGCTAGAGATAACTCCTTTTCTTCTGTGTCTCCCAGATTATTCAAAGGGGAGAGGCACACTCACCAGCCCATTTAGTTGCTCTAAAAGGTACGGACAAGTGATACAGTAGTTTCTTTGTCTGGCAGACCACAGAGAGCCCTCAACCAGACCCAGCCTGTGGACCAGCCTTGGTTTTGTGCTTGCATGTTGAAACAAGTCAAACAGGCTCTGAGTACCTGCACCCACCACTCTTGGTCTTATACTCACTCAGATCAAGTTCTTCAGTGCAGTAGGTGGCCTCCCATGCTCATACAAGTGTGTGTGTTTGGGGTGGTTAGGTCTTTTGTCTCCAGGGTAGTTTCTAGTATTTTAAAATCCCCCCTGCACCATTCAGACATGGGCACAATTAAGATTTGATGGGTGTTAACTATGGGAATAACTTCTTTCCCATATCATCTACTAGTTCTACTTGTAAATAGATTTCTCATACTGCTTCGTGCTCGTTACAGTGACCCTGTTGCAGATAGGTGGCAGGTGTGCACAGAAGGAGGGAAAGAACATCAAATCGGGCTGCATCAAGAGAAGCATGGCCAGCAGGGCAAGGTTGGGGATTCTGCCCCTTTACTCTGCTCTCGTCAGACCCCACATGGAGTACTGTGTGCAGTTCTGGAGCCCCCAGCACAGGAAGGGCATAGAACTGTTGGAGCATGTCCAGAGGAGGGCCACAAAGATGATCAGAGGGCTAGAGCAGCTCTGCTATGAAGACAGACTGAGAGAGTTGGGGCTCTGCAGCCTGGAGAAGGGAAGGCTTCAAGGAGATCTTATAGTAGCCTTCCAGTATCTGAAGGGGACCTACAGGAAGGCTGGAGAGGGACTATTTACAAGGTCTTGCAATGACAGGACGAGGGGCAATGGGTTTAAACTGACAGAGGGGAGATTTAGACTGGATGTCAGGAGGAAGTTCCTTATAGTGAGGGTGGTGAGGCACTGGAACAAGTTACCCAGAGAGGTTGTGGCTGCTCCCTCCCTGGAGGTGTTCAAGGCCAGATTGGACAAGGCCTTAAGTGACCTGTACTAGCAGGAGGTGTCCCTGCCTATGACAGGGGCTTGGAACTAGATGATCCTTGAAGTCCCTTCCAACCTTACCATTCTATGATTCTATGATTCTATAACATGAAACCATAACAAAGAGGCAATGATGTACACCTCCTAAGTTCAATTTGCTGTGCATTTTCAATGTCCCTGGAAGAGGACAGGAGGTAACAGGCACAAACTTGAACATAGGAAATTCCATCTAAACATGAGGAGGAATTTCTTTACTTTGAGGATAGTAAAGCACTGGAACAGGCAGTCCAGAGAGTCTGTGGAATCTCCATCTCTAAAGTTGTTCAAAACCTATCTGGACACCATCCTGTGCAACCCGCTTCAGGTCAACCTGCTCTGGCAGATTGGAGGTCTCAAGAGGTCTGTTCCAAACCTGTGATTCTGTGAGTTCCTTAACTTTCTGTGCCCTTGTGATAAATACAGAAGTTTCAAAGATCCATGTGATTTTTTCAGCATCCCAAAAAATTAACTCCTGGCTTTTCTGCCCCAAAATTTCCCCTTGCATCGATCACCTTTCTTACATACAATGCTCGAGTCACAATACGTAAGAGTGAATTTGTAATGTATGATCTCTGATGACATCCTTATGGTACAAAAGGACAAGCCATTGCTGTCCACAGCTACCTGAAGGGAGGTTGTAACCAGGTGAGGGTCAGTCTCTTCTCCCAGGCAACCAACAACAGAACAAGGGGACACAGTCTCAAGTTGTGCCAGGGGAGGCATAGGCTGGATATTAGGAGGAAGTTCTTCACGAAGAGAGTGATTGGCATTGGAATGGGCTGCCCAGGGAGGTGACGGAGTCACCGTCCCTGGAGGTATTCAAGAAAAAGGTGGACAAGGCACTTAGTGCTATGGTCTAGTTGATTGGCTAGGGCTGGCTGATAGGTTGGACTGGATGATCTTGGAGGTCTCTTCCAACCTGGCTGATTCTATAATTCTACATTCATGCTACACAGTGCTTTCACAATGAAACGAGAGCCCAAGTTAAGACCGAGTTTGAATATTGAGTTTAGAAGAACCCTAGAAATGTCATTTAATGTCATTTTCTGAGTAAGGCTTTTGTTTTTTTTTAACAGTTTTTACTACTTTAGTCATTAATTATTTTTTGGAGTAGGTTCTCTCTTGTTTCTAAGGCTCAACCATTGACATCAATGGAAAGTTTCCAGTTTACAATATGAACTGGGCTAAGCTTTCCTGATGTATTTTTATTCAGACAACACAGAAGGGGAAAAAAATCAACTGTGAAACCAGTGGGCCTATTTCAGTGAAAGCATGGTGGGATAAAGAGAGGTAAAGAAGTCCTTAACTGACCCCTGAAAGCACTGTCAGTGATTCAAGTGAACTCTAGCAAAGGGGCTTTTTTTGCTGGTCTAGGAAGAAGAGCAGGATGTTACCCCCACTCCTGAACTTGATAATAAACCATTTTTTGAACCCCTGAGCAGCAGAAGAGGACAGAAGTATTGCTTGGCTTCAAAGGAAGTAATGCTTGGCCCTTAAACCATCCAAATGGCTAGTTCTAAGTAGAGACAGGCTCTGCACTGGAGGACTTACAGCCCAGGTAGGTAAGACAAGACAATAAAAGAAAATAAATCTTTTTTATCCTCATTTTATGGGTAGGAAATGGGGCTCTGAAGAAATTAAGTGCCTTGCTCAAAGCCATACAGGAAATCAGTGTCAGAGGAAACAAGTGCAGGCCTGAGTGTCACAGTGGTTCCTTCCTCTCAATTGCATTTTGACCATCAGGGCTGCTTTCAATTAAGTCTTTTATTGAGGACATCTCTTTCGAGCTATGCTTTCTTTTTTTTTTTTTTTTTTTTAATTGCTTGTCCCACATGGTGGACCTGTAGAATTATGAGTGTCTCCAGCTAACTTTTTTAAATGTGTTTTATGACCCTTAATGAGCCCCCCCAGCAAGCTGAACTACCTACGTGGAGGGGCCGGGGAGGAGGGAGGCAGAAATAGCAGCATTGTCTGCAGCGGTCCGCGTGCGGTCCAGGTTCACTGAGCGGTGGGTAAACAAAGCTGATTTGCCACATTTGAGGACAGGCACAATTTTAGGAAATCCAAACACCCTGTTTAGCCTACTGACCTCGAGATAACCTGCTCCGACAACAATGAGGCATACAGTATGCTGGAGGAGGAGGAGGGGCAGCAAGGGGAAGATGCTTTGCTGCAGTAGGAAATGGGCCAAGCAAAACTCTCTCATCATTTTCTGATGTCCGCTTGATGAGTCTGTAAAAGGAGAAGAGAATCAGCTTGCTAGAGAAACTCTTTCCTGACACATCCACAGCAAGTTTTGCTGCTTTGTACAAGCCCAGGCACCAGCACTGAGATGTGTTCCTGCCTCCATCCTCTTGCTCAGGAACTTGGCTTTTCCACAGGCAAGGATGAAATGCAATCCAAAGAGATTTTGCACTCCAAGATCACAGCAAACAAACCATCACAACTCTGCTGAGTGGACCGTGACAGGAGCCCAGAACTGGACCCAGTATTCTAGATGTGCCCTCACCAGGGCAGAGTAGAGGGGGAGGAGAACCTCCCTTAACCTGCTAGCCACATGCTTCTTTGTGCATTCAGAAAAGCCTCTGAAAATCCTTAAAGCAAATCATTAGAAATGAGCCTGTGTTGGAGTGCTTTGCAGTGTCTCCATCACCTTAGCTCATCGACTGTCCAGAAATCTATTTCCAAGTGGCTTGCCCAGTGGAAATGCACAGGACAGAAGGCGTGTCTCTTCATTTTCTCTATCTAGGATCATATTTAGCTGCTGGGAATGCCACTAGCACTCTAAAGGAAATCACTAGTACAATATTTTACTTACCTCAGCATGCTTGTATTCTTAAAGCCTAACCTTGCTGTGCACAGAATGGGGGAATGCATCCCATGGGGATGCACTGGAGAAGGACCATTAGAGCTGCATCATCTTTGTGGTATGGTGTAAGAACCTAGAATGGCACTGTTGGGTGGGCTGGCCACAGCAGTGGGAGAAGCACAGACAGGTTGTAAGGAACAATTTCACTGCAAAGCTGTCTCTGCCTCAGTCTTTCAAAAAATCATTTGATTTTCTCCTCCCAGTCCATGGTTACAACATACTGGAGCTCCATCACACCCAGCACTGTGATAAATAAAATCAGCACACATGTACCACGCAGAAATAGCAACAGCCATGAGTACAGCATTGTAAGAGCAAGAAATCTTGTTCTTTATCACCTTGTTGTGCTGGTCCTGCAAGCCTGGCCATAAAAACTGCCTTGTAACAATAGCTAATATCCAACCTGTCTGCAGCAAAACACATTTTCCATCTAATCTGACTGTATCGAATCCATACTCACTGCAAAAAGAATTACTTGGAACAGGAAGAAAGGAGGAACGTTGAGCTCTAGGAAAACTCAAAGGAACACTTTATTGTCACATTTATAATAGAAAGTTGGGGGGTTTAGTTTCGCCTCAAGGTGTAACTTGCTAATAAAAGTTCTGGCAAACCTGCTGTGTATAAGAATCCTGGTCTATGATGTCAGAATTCATTATGCACACAGGGGCCATTTACAGCCTTGTAAAGTTGTAGACAAGGAAATTGTTGCTGAAATATCGTTTTGAAAGTTTAAAGGTAATCATTCTATTGATGTGTGCACCTCAGCTATTGAACAGATCTGTTACGTGGGCTCCTGTACACTGGAACAACTGTGTGGTGTGAGCTGTAAACATCCACCCATGGTCTGAACTGTAAATATCTACCTACTGCTCTCAATCACACAATCATCATAGAAGTGTTTTGGTTCAAAAAGACCTCTAAGATCATCAAGTACAACCATCAACCTAACAACATCATGGCCATTACACAATGCCCCAAAGTGCCACGTCCATACTTTTGTTGAACTCTTCTAGGGATAGTCACTCCAGCTCCTCCACGGGCAGCTGATTCCAATGCCTGACCACTCTTTCAGTAAATATTTCTTTCCTAATATCCAATCTAAACCTCCCTTGGCATAACTTCAGGCCATTTCCTCTTGTCCTATCACCTGGTACTAGAGAGAAGAGACTGACCACTACCTCACAACAACTTCATTTCAGGTAGTTGTAGAGAGCAATGAAGTCTTTCCTCAGACTCCTCTTCTCCAGATTAAACAATCTCAGTTCCCTTGGTCATTCCTCATTAAGACTTTTTCTCCAGACCTTTCGTCAGCTTCGTTGCCCTGCTCTGGACACACTCCAGCAACTCAGTGTTCTTCTTGTGGTGAGGGGCCCAAAACTGAACACAGTATTTGAGATCTGACCTCACCAGTGCCAGATAGAGGGGGCATGATCACTTTCCTGCTCCTGATGGTCACACTCGTCCTGATACAGGCCACAATGCTATTGGCCTTCTTGGCCACCTGGACATATTGCTGGATTGTGTTCAGACAGCTGTCAATCAACACCCCCAGGATCTTTCCTGACAGGCAACTTTCCAACCACCCTGCCCCAAGGCTGTAGCATTGCATGGAGTTGGTGTGTCTCAAGTGCAGGACCTGGAACTTGGCTTTGTTAAACCTCATACAACTGACCTCAGCTCATTGATCCAGCTTGTCCAGATCTCTTTGCAGAGCCTTCCTGCCCTCAAGCAGATCAACATTCCCACCCAGTTCAGTGTCATCTGCAAACTTACTAAGGATACGTTCAATTTCATCATCCAGATAATTGATTATGATATTAAAGAGAACCGACCCAAATACTGAGCCCTGGGGGACAGCACTAGTGACTGGTCACCAACTGGATTTATCTCCATTCACCATCACCCTTTGAGCCTGGCCAGCCACACAGTTTTTAACTCAGCAGATCATCTGCCCATCCAAGCCGTAAGCAACCAGTTTCTTCAGGAGAATGATGTGGGAAATGATGTCAGAGGCTTTACTAAACTCCAGATAAACAACATCCTCACCCTTTCCATCAATCACTAAATAGATCACCCTGTCATAGAAGGAGATCAGATCAGTCAAGCAGGATCTGCCTTTCATGAACCCATACTGACTGGGCATGATCATCTGGTTACCCTGCATGTGCTGCATAATGGCACTCCTGATGATCTGCTCCATGGGTTTCCCTGGCACCAAGGTCAGACTGAAAGATCTGTAGTTCCTTGGGTCTACCTTGTGACCTTTCTTGTATCGTGTTTATCAATCTCCAACCAGGTGGGACCTCCCCACTTAGCCAGGACTGTGGGTAAATGATGGAAAGTGGCTTGGTGAGCACTTCCACCAGCTCCCTCAGTACCCTCAGGCCCATAGACTTATGTATAAGTGTTGCAGCAGGTCACTAGTGGTCTCCTCTTGGGCTATGGAGGCTTCATCCAGCTCTCCATCCCTATCATCCACCTCAGGGGGCTATGTAACTAACAAACAACTACTCTTACTACTAAAGACTGATGCAAAGAAGTACCTTGTCCTTCTCTTGATCCTTGACCACTATATTCCCCCCATATCCATATATCCAACAAAGGACAGAAATTCTCCTTAGTCCTTAGTCCTCCTTTGTTGCTAGTATATTTGTAAATGGATTTCCTGGTCTCCTTAACATCCGAGGCTAAATTAATTTCCTGTTGGGTTTTGGTCCTTCTAATTTTCTCCCTACACAGTCTCATGACAATCTTGTAGCTCTTCCAAGTAGCCTGCCCTTCTGCCAATGACCATAGACTCTACTTTTCTCCCTAAGAGGTAACCAAACCTCTTTATTTAGCCAGGCCAGCCTTGCTCCCCACCAACTCATCTGTCAGAAAGAGCATGATATACATGATATGATCGATATACCATGTTGGGTACTGAGTTATATCTCTGTGCAGGGGTAACTGTGGGGTCTCTATCCAAGAGTTATCTGGGTGAACCCATAAATTAAGCACATGCAGACATTGTTCAGACATGAGGTGAACTGGAAATGATTTTCACTACCCTCTTTTCATTACACATTTATCCACCTGGGGGAAAAAAATAAAAGAGAAGGAAAATAAAGAAAAAAATAGTGAAAATGAAGAGGTAACAATAGAAACAAAATAGATACACAGCAGGTTTCTAAATCATAGAATAGCAAAGTAATTTGTATTGGAAGGAACCTTAGAGATCATTCAGTTCCAACCCCCCTGCCATGGCCAGGGACATCTCATGCTAGAACAGATTGTTCAAGCACCCATCCAATCTGGATTTGAACACTTGCAGGCTTGAATCTTCCGTAACTTCTCTGGACAAACTGCTCCAGTGCCTCACCACCCTCACGGTGATCTAAAAATGTCTACAATTATTTTATCAAAAATATTGAAACATTAATGCATATTTTTTTAATCAGAACAAGTTGTGAACACAAGAAGCTTCATCTAGGTTCAATTGAAATTTGAGGCCAAGGTCCTGCTGAGTTTGATGTGTCAGGAGAGTCTGGAGTAACCCCTAGAGACAGCAGCTGTTATGGGTCACACCACTGGGTTTGACACTGAGGCGTTTAAAGTTTGGGATGGGGGTGAACTGTTGGCTGCAGAACATGCTCTGATTCTCTCAATTGCTGGATGCTGCCTTAGTTGTTGGCTGTCAGCATTTTAATTGCTACTACAGTGCTTTTTCTGTCACTCTCAATGAGCTTTATGACCAGCTGTTGTTTGTCACTGGTGCCACAGTAGCTGGCAATAATATAATTACAGAAATATAGAAGAATGTGCTCGGCTCTGGGGATTAGTAGCCAATCCAAGCATTTTCCTGCTGAATCCTTTCTTCGAATATTCCCTCTTGCAGCAGCCCAAATGATTTTCTAGGTCTGAGCTAACTTCCCAAGCATTCCAGTTGTATTTATTTTTTCGAATGCACTTGTCAGCTACTTCAAACTCCACCCCAGCTCCTGACAGCGAGGCCAACCAAAAACCCTCTCGTTGTGGTTTCGTGGGGAACCAGCTCACGGCCGCAGAAATGGACTGCGCCCAATGGCGCCCACCCAAAAATAACTGCACCACTTCCACTGCTCTCAATGTGCCTGCCTTGTTCCAGCAGCACCAAGAGATTGCTACTGATTAATGCTGTTGGATAAATAACATGCAAAATAGGGAAAAACTGGACGTTTCTGGGTGTTTTCCTGCTTTTACTTGTGTTTGCATTAGAATTCCGTTGGCTTCATTAAGCTCTGTATACCAGACCAGCACTAATGCTATCTCATAAATTTAGCTGAATTACTCCTCTTTTATAGCAGTGAAAGTGAGTGGAAAATCAAGATAAGAAAGAATTACAGAACTAAAGACCAGTTTGGGTTGATCTTTCAAGGTCAGCTAGTCCACTCTTCCCTGCAGTCAGCAGGGACATCTTCAACTAGATCAGGTTGCTCAGAGCCCCAGACAACCTGACATGGAATGACTCCAGGGATGAGGCATCTATCACATTCCCAAGTAACCTGGGCCAGGTTTTCACCATCCTCAGTGTGAAACACTCCTTCTTTCTATCTAGTCTAAATCTCCCTCTTTTAGTTTAAAACCATCACCCCTTTTTCTGTCACAACATGCCCTGCTAAAAAACTTGTCCCCATCTTTCTTACAATCTTATTACCTTTCCCAGCAGGATTACTCTGGATTTAGAGCTGACGTTTAGTTTTAGAATTTACTTCTTTGCTCACATAAGCTTTTAAAACTTCTGTTATTCTCAACAGCACTTTCAATGAAGTCACCCTTTTCTCAATCTTTCCTCTCCCTTCTTTTTGCTGTCCTTAATTCCCTTCCAGAACTAGCCAGGGGCAGCAGAAAATTTGACAGGTGCTCAGTCATCCACTCAGGTGTCAACTGACAACAAATGCCAGTAAAGTCTTTCAAAAGTTAGAATTTCTTTATGGCATCATGACACACTTTGGAAATACCAAAAGGCAGCAGGATGCTTGGGGAAGGTTAACAGTTACACAGAGCAGGGGGGGTTCTCTCACATCCCGCCAGCCCCCAAACCAAAGGCACCACCAACTCACCTGTATGGAGAACACTTACCCTGCCACATCCTTTTCACCTATAGCAGAGACCATGAACCCCACCAGACTGCAAATGCAAATGCAGTCACATGAGACCATCTCGTGCATAAATACCATTTGCAAATGTGTAGTCTGAGATTTCACCTCTCTCAGTCACTCTGATATCACTTTGTGGCCCATGGGATACTGCAAGTACAGCACAACTGACACCAGAAGCACAGTGTTGACAAACTCTACTGGAACTAGAACAAGCTTCAGGTGAGGAAAACAGCAGGGCAAGACAAGGAATTGTATATGGCACTGGTTCCTGTAGCATGTAAATATCGAGTCTGGGCTATACTTACTGGTGAGTTTACATAGAAGTCTTATGTATGTAGACATGGCACTTCAGGACATGGTTTGGTGGACATGGTGGTATTGGGTTGAAAGATTGACTTAGAGGTGTTTCCCAACCTTAATGATTCTATGATTCTATATGTATGAATCTATACGTAAGTAAAGGTCATATGTGTGTATAAACACATACATGGATGCAAATATTTGGGTTTTTTTGCTTTGGGTTTAATTGGGGGGGAAGGGGGGGAGTCATTTGTTTGTTTTTGTTTTGGGTCATTTGTTTTTGTTTTTGTGGGGGGTTTATGATAATTGAAAACAAACTGTAGCTTCTAACTCCCAACTGGGAATCTACCACTTTGCAGGGCTCCAGTCTCCTAAGATAAATTACATAAGAATAAAACCAGAAGCAGGTTGGAAACACCTGAGACACAATCCAAGTGTGCACTGACATTTAGCCCCAGATGTCCCACTGAGGTGGATGAACTGGGGTGCTGCAATTGATCAAACTTCTAAAGGCAGTGGCACACTCCACCCCCAGCAACAGATTCATATTTCTGTGTGAAGCTCAAAGATGGGAACGTGCTCCCTCCTCTGAGCCAAACTTCCCCTTGGATCCACACTGTAAGTTGCAGGACTTGGAAGAAGTTATTGTTCAGAGAATAAATTAGTTACTGGCAGGACTACTTTGGCAGCAGCTTCATCTTCCATCTTGCTTCATTTGCATTCTTTCTAGCCTGGGCAACAGGGCAGGTCCTCCTGGGACCAGGGCTTCTTAGAGTGAGTTGGTAGTAAGATTCAATTTGGAGGGCAGATGTGATGTTTTCTGTTAAATTGATATATTCCCTCTCTAAGGCCCACAGACTTTGAGTTTATTTCCTTTTTTCTGAGAGCAGGAGGAGTAGGAGAGGAAAAAAACTAATTGAAATAACAGCAGAACTGGGACGTTCTATCTTTTGTCTATTCGTGCAGAGCAACAGAGCTGCACTACCTTCCCTACAGGCAGCCCCTCACCCACTCCAACGCTGCTGTTAAATTTCTTTTCCTGCTCTCTCTTAGGGCCTCTAAACCTCTATGTCTGACTCGATGAGGCAATCGGATGCGTGGTCAGTCACAAAGTTTGACACTTTAGCTAATGTCTTACCAGGATGCAAGGAAGGATGCCCCATGAAGTTCACACTGGTTCTCTTGCAGAGCTTCCTGTAAAGGGGAGACAGGTCTGTTCTCATGTGCAGGCAATGTCCCTCACTGGGTACAATTTGTTGAACTGCAAGAGCATCTGCAGATACCTGCAGCATAGCCACCTCACTGCCTAGTGGTTGGATGTACATTGAGGAGAGGAATCCTTCCACACAGAAATTATAGAGTCTTTCAATGCAGCTTGGGAAGATGTGAAGAGCTGTAAGTTCCCAGAGTGTTAGACTCAGGTCCAAGAGGACAGTTGGGGATGGAATCAGATTCTGTCTGTGAGATCAGTCCCCCCCCAACCAAAAGTCTGATGGACAAAGCTTTTCCCACACCTCTGGCCACCTCGTCATGTCACTCGTCCTTTACAAGTTCTTTCAGCCAGCACGCCTGTGGGTGCTCATCTTGCCGCCTTTGCCTGACTCCACAGCAGATCAGTTCTGATGCAGACCCTCCTTTTCTTCTGGGAAGGTCTGTTTTCAAACCCTACTGTCTCCATCAGCAAACCTCAACAGATTATGAAGGGTGGCACCTGCAAAGATGAGTCCACCACACACTGGGAACTCACTATTGTGCTCACACCCCAGGAGCTGTGTCCTCCCTCTGCAGGGCTTGTGTCCTCCTTCAAGGATTGCTTTCTTCTCTAGCAGCCAAAAATCCTAGCCCACGTGCAATGTCACCATGGTGCCCACTTACACCAGGGAGAAGTCCCAGAGTGTTCAAGCCAACTTTGCCTGATAATAATGAGATGTTTAATGGTTAACTATACCCTTACTTCATGCAGTGGCTTGAGGGAAGACAAGAAATAGCAAAGACAAGACACTGTTCTCTGAGCAGGAAGATAGACATCTTTCCTTCATGGAGAAAAACAAGGACAAGGGCAAAGCAAAACTCTTCCCTCAAAACCATTTTCTTCTTTCTTTCTTTTTTTTTTTTTTCCATTTGCCTCGGTTTGGTTTGGTTTTTTTTCTGGAGACTGAAAACCAAGGAAGCAAAAAGGATTAAACCATTTCTCATGCTCACAGATATCCATTGCATTGCCTGTAACACATGTTCAAGGGTGGTTTGATTTTGATGAAGATGAGAAGCAAACCACCTTCAAAACTGCAACAATTTTGATGTTTTTCTGCCTCTTCCTTAGTCCATTAAAATAGATTTTTGCACCCAAGCAGCTTCGAACATTTTACCCTCCCAGACAGATTCAGTGCCAACCTGCCCAGGGACATATATCACCCTGTGGGGGGACCAGCCCCACCACATCAGGGTACTGTGCATCCAGGTTCCCTCTTTGTCAGTGGCAGAAGTTCCCATCTCATAGAGATCCTTTTCACTGCCCAGCCCCAGAGCAGGTGGTTTATTTAGGTCTGTGAGTTAGTTCCCCAAAAACTCTCACCGTTCCCACCCCCTTGGTCCATACAGTAAAACATCTTGAAATGTTAATGAAAACAAGCACACAAGGTAGGTGTGATGTCAGCCTCATGTTTAAAAGGCTTTGCAGGTTTTTGTAAGCGGAGGACATTACCCTGCCCTGGAACAAATCACTTCTGGAGCAATGGGAGATATTCAAACCCAGGTGACAACTGGGGTGGGGGAACAGGGCCTTCCCAGGGCATGCATATTCTGCTCCTCTCCTCCTGTCAGCCTGGGAATTTATTCTCATGGTGGGAAGCAGGCATGGCTGGTGCTATCAACAGGGACAACACAAGAGCCAAACAAGGGGGTCCTTGAAATCATCAGTTTTGGTGATGTTCCACCTAAAGAAAAAGAGAAAAATGCATTAGCAGTGTCACTTGTGGTGTGTCAGTTAGTCACCTTTGATTCCAGTTTTTGATGAAGTTCTGTCACATCCAGCATGGCAGTGCTCATCACTGATGTAACTTCATTCAGGCCACAATTGTCCACTGTTAATCTCCACTCCCCATTAGATGTTCACACTGGTCATATGGGACTGTTAAAGGATGAGCAAGCCTTGCCAACCACCTTTTGGCTCCCTGGTTGATGGATCAGCTTCTAAACGGGAACCATGGACTCTCATCTGGGCTTCAAGTTGCACCAGGGGAGGTTTTGGTTGGACATTAGGAACACTTTCCCCACTAGGACTGACAAGCCCTGGAGCAGTGGTGGAGTCTCTATCCCTGGAAGGATTGAAAAGCCGCGTAGATTTGGTGCTGAGGGACATGGTTTAGTGGTGACTTGGCAGTGCTGGGTTAATGGTTGGACTCAATGGTCTTGGAGGCCTTTTCAAACCTGAACAATTATATGATTCTATGATAGTGACATCAGTGCATCTAGTAGCAGTTGGCACCTGCTGGTCTACAAACCCTCTAACCAGAACTTTCAGGAGCAAAAGACAAGTTCTCTTCTAATTTTGAGGATAAAGACAGCTATCAACAAGTGGTTTGGAGAAGCGTATGGGGTTTACATCATTTACAGAAGTTCGTCATTCATCTGATTAAGACCGGCTCCGGAACTGTGGGAGGAAGTTGAAACTGGGGAAGGAGATGGGGGACGCAGAGGGTCTCCGAGCCCCGCGGGTGGGGGGGTGCGGAGCCCTATTTCCAGCGTCCCAGCGCCACCCAGTGCCGGATAGGGAAAGACCGGAACGGTGCTGCAGGGCAGGGGTGACCCCCGGGGCGGGTACCTCAACAGCCCCCGATGTGGAGATGTATCCGTTTCTGTTGTGTCCCCCCACCAGGGAACACTGCGTCCCGAGAGCCATCCCTTGGCAGGGAGGGAAGCTTGTGAGGGGTGTCATTTTGAGACTTCATTGTGGTTTTTTTTTAATTGGGTTTTTTTGTTTGTTTTTTTCTTCTGTTCCCCCCACACACAATTTCACGATGGCAGAAGAATTTGAGTTAGTGTGACTCGAAGTCCTGATATATTTGGGAAAGGAAGGAATTATGGAGAAGGAAGGACTAATGGGAAAAGAAGGAATAATGGGAAAGGAAGCAGTAATGGCATGTATGGTGTGGCAGTGAAAGTGGAAAAAAAAAATTAAAAGGAAAAATCAATCGGGGG